>JAWNNW010000444.1:8807500-8870000 GCA_035044465.1 Scaptomyza tumidula
GTTTTTCCCATTTCCCACAGTCATTTGAGTGTTACAAAGTAGTTGATGGTGGTTTAGACATGTTCTTTGTGCTTAATGTGCTATAAAATCAACATGAGCAACTGATTTGCATGCACAAATAATTACAAAATGAAATGAAAACATGCAACCGTATTTGTTATGCTTCTTCAGAACCATTTCTGTCTAAATTAATTTGTGCCAGCTGAAACACCAGCCACAAATAATAACTACTAAATGATTTTGTATTGATTTCTCGAAAATGCAATTTACATTTCATCGCCGGTGCAACAAATTGATTGAGATTGAGCATGCTTTATCGGCACCACAAATTAATTATAAAACGTCCGCATGCATAGTATGGCTCATAAATCAAAAACTTAAGTCATTGGCTCACTAGTCAATCTCAATGGGTGTTCATTTGTGTGCCTTAATCGAGAAATAGTTAACATATGTCTCAGTGTGTAGCCTTGATTAATGAATTGTGGAGCTTGATTATGCGGTTGATTGGTTTGAGTTTAAGTTATTTAAGGAACGTTAAAAGGGGCACCCGACTTACAGGAAAAGTTGAAAGTAAACTTAAATTTGTTTGGTACATTTTTATAAAATGTGAATTATTATTTTATTATAATTATTGAACTTATTTATTAAAAGCTTCAAAATCATTTACATAACTTTTTAATCAAGCTTCTAGTAAAACTTATATAGCTAGATAATCTCAAATGCATTATATTTTTTTTTATTACTATTTTAACTTTAACTGAAGGTGTATTTACGATAAACAAATAATAAAAACACATTAACACACATATGCACGCCTAAGACCGGCATTCAGTTAACATAAAACGTTAAGCAAAGTATACAAAAAAACATAAAATGTTTATAAAAATAGAGACGACCTTCGGCTGGATTTATGGCAACAATGCCAGAGCTGTAAATTCATTGCGGACAGTTTCAATTTCGATTCGCAAAGTGTTTCAAGTGAAAGGCATCAACGAGCAGAAAAAGATATAATAGTACTTTAAGCTTAACCAAAAATAAAAAACAAGTCAGCCACAAGCGTCATGTGCGACATAAACGAATAGAATAGAAGAGAGAGGTTTAAGAGTGCTTGTTCATACGATGTTTAGTTTTAGCTTTGAACATATAAGCGGCTTACGTGAAGGAGAAAAACAATATGTAAGAATCACTTTTGCCACTTGCTGAGTGCATATTGCGTATACAGGTCATCTCTCGAACTAAACCAAACCAAAATGTAAAGCACACACAAGCTCAGAGATAGCAAAACAGATTCCCAAATGGCAAAAAAGTCAAGCAAACAAATGAAAAACCAGTTTAAGTTTTTTTTTAACTGACGCACCAGCAAATATTTGGGGGAATACCTAGAGAATAGTAGCAGAAAAAAGTTTAAAGCGTTCAACTTCTTCCCCTTCGCCATTAACTTTTACGTCAGTTTTGTCGATGAATTGTTAATTTATATACACATGTATCTGTTTGTCGAATAGCTGATGCGAAACAAATAAAAAAAAACATATTTGCAGGCGAGTTTTATTTTTATGCGCTTTGATTTAATTATCATAAATAATTAAACAATTATGAAACAGTCAACACATTATTTATTTGCATTAATCGAATCAGTTTGCAGCTAAGTAAATTTTTAATATTTTTTTCTTTGACATAATAGCAGAAACATATGTATGCAATTAAAGATAATTGTTTAATAATGTATAATTATTTCATGACTTATAACATTTAGCACAGATAAAATATTCATCGTACAACAGACAAAATTAACTAAAAAAACTGACATTTTAAAGTTGGAATCACTTTAAATTTTTCTTTAATTAATAACCGGAATATATTGTTATTGGGAGTAAAACAAATTGATGATGTGCTTTTTTAACGAAGTTATCTTGGAACAAATATGTTTCTTTGAGTGTTTAGTCAATATTTCGTTATCTTTTGCTATTTCAATATACAATGTTTTTGGCTTGTTGTTTCATTTAACGAATCGTTAAAGGTTGAATGAAGCAACTTTTTAAAAACTTTTGAATTGATTTTTTAGCTTGTAGCTCGATTCGTTAAAGGTTTTCATTCAACCAGCAAGCAAGTTTCTTAAGAACTTTTGCATTGATTTTTCAATTTCAATTCAATTCGATAGCTTACAAGTTAAATGGTTTATCTTGGCCAAAACACTTAACACAGATTACAAAAAGAAAAGTAACCAGAATCCCGACCTTGTTTTACTGGGCTATGCTAAGTCAAGATTTATTTTGTTATTGACTTTTTGACTGGCTTTAAACGGGTTCGTTTGTAAACCACACATGGCGTATGAGTAATCAGGTGTAAATTTGATCTGAAAGTATTTTGCCTTCATTTGCACACACTCAGATAGATGTACAACCGCATCATGTGCGTCACATGCACAACCCTTGCCAAACCGCAAATCGCGGTCCAGTTGATTGAGTAAGGCATTTTGCTGGCCAAGTTCTTGAGATGTTGACGCCACAGCACGCCCAACCCACACATACCATAAGCGTCACGATGCTGCAAGTGACTGTAGTAGCAACAAATACGTTCAACAATCTAAACAATGCCTTACTTGTGTCGAATCGCCAACATGCAAATAAAATAAAAATCAGGGGGAACCCGAGTCAAACACCCAAAACCTGTCTCCATCGCTGCTGGCTGGCTGGCTAGCTGGCTAGCTGGCTGACTACTCTTGTCTGCCCCTTAATGTTGTTGATCATTGTCGCATACGATTCCATGTCATTTCATATTTAGAAGTTCGACGTCGCTTTGAGATTTCAGTTCAGTTTAAATAGCGCACGGCATCGGAACACAGTTCGAAACCGGAGAGCTCCGCGAAACGGTCGTATATATATATCTTTCGAGAGTGCTTTCTATCTGCCAGTTTGTTATCGACTATATGTGTAAGCAGTATACTTTAACAGGGAGTGAAGAGTGCACTTAAACATTGTTTTGTTGTAAAACAGGTAAAACATAAAACAAAATGTGTTTTTTAGCAAAGGCCCTAGAAAGCGAATAAATCATTTCGAATGCAAATTAAAGGCACGTGCAATGTGAAAACATACAGAATATAATTAATTGCAAGTGATGTGATTTATCACGTATACGCCGCATGCGTTCAAAAAGGAGATTGCATTAATTACGCAAACACAATCGAGACTGAAATATCATTTATTAATAAAAAAAAAAGTCAGAGTGTATCGCATAAGTGTCAACTGAAAAAGGGATAAAATACTATGGGCCTTCACGAAAATACGCCCTCATTCCGGAATACACATATAAATGTTAATGAAGACAGCAGAAGATGTGCGACTTATTTTTAAAGGCATATCAAGATATATTCTTGGGTGTGTGTGCTTGAATTTAATTCGAGTCCATATTTGTAAAGAGCTGAGTTTCCAGTTCTGATTGTTGCTTTGAAACGTTTTTGTGACGAAGAAAAAGATTCTCAATTTGCATAAATATCTTTTTGTTATAATCCAGTTTTATAAACTTTTAAGTGCTTGAACTGAATAGCACTTAACTCTTGTTAAAAGTGTGACCAAATGGAAAGAATATATATGATAAGTTTTGCTTTAATAAGTAGTTCAACAATTCTATTCAACTTTATTTATTTTGATAACAAATAATTAAATAATTAATGCACAAAACTATTTGCTTTAGTTTAAAGTTCAATTTCTTTGCTCTCAAACAATTTGTTCAACATAAATTTCTAATTTTTTCTTCTTTGTGGCTTGAATGGATATAAAATATTTCAATTACTTTTAAGAGTGATGTACTTCATTCTCTGTCCTTAATTAAATGCATGCAGTTTTCAATATGATTTGACTTTGTGCCCAATATTCGAATGGCATTTGCTTTGGTCACAAAATTTTCACAAACGGCACCGCAAGCGTTCTAAGGCAAAACTTTTACATACAGTAATGAAAGAGAGGAGGAAAATTGGTATGATAATTGAAATGTGCGTTGGTCTGCTGAGTGGTTTGAGTGCTAGCCACATTGTTGGTTTTGCTTTTTCGCCGCGGACAGTATTAAATTTAGTTAGAAATAACAAAGTTGCAAAGTTCAAAGTTTTGTGTGATGGCGTTTTAAGCGTAAAAGTAAAATAAGTGCGGTTAAAATAATTGCGATCAATTTAGAAATTTTGCAATCTATTTAAGTGAACAACTTTAGTTTCGCAAACGCGACGCTCAAGTTGAAAAGTAAAGAAAAGTAAAAAGACGGACGGCTGTAAAAAGTGCAACAAATTTTTTAAATACATACAAGAAATAAAACTTTGCTTAGCCGCAGAAAAGCAAAGAAGCAACACTTCAAGAAATATACTCCAGCAGTTTAAGTAAACTTATTTAGCTGTTGATATTCTTATAAATATAAAAAGGTAACGTGGAGGAGGTTAGTTGACTTAAGCGCTTTTCTTACTCCACTTCTTCCACGTCTACTTCTATTCCTAATACACGTAAAATTTAGCTGTTGATTTTCTTATTTCCGCTTATACTCTTACTTCTACTCCTATTACACGTGAAATTCATTAAAATGCACAAACGAAAACGCAAAAGTGTGATTCGTTGAGATGCGTTGCTTGAATATCACGCACAGACACGACACTACTACTGCACGAGGGGCATGTGGCATGTGGCAGGTGGTGATGGCAGGAAACACGAAACTGCGGCAACATTGGCCTTCCCCTAGCATTCATTATACTTACACGCATGCTGGAACTCAGTTGCCAAACAACGCCCCTCCATTTAGAGTGGGCGGTTTGTGGCATCACATTTTTAGCGTGCAGCATGTGCAAAATGTTAATAACGCCCTCTCTCTCTCTCTCTCTCTCTAATATAAAGAAATTTAGTTTTGCCATACGCAAACATGCGAGACTATCTTTCTTTATATTGGAGATGAGAGCGTGATGCGTTTGAGGTGGTTAAGTATCCAAAATTGTGAAGAAAGCTATTGTATTTAATATCTCTCAGGATGTGTAATTTATTTTTAAAGGTTTTTTGCTGTGATTCAACTTTTGCTCATCTCTATTCCGTCCACACTTACTAGCACCTTTCCCCATGCAAATCCCCAATTGCAATCTGTACAGCGCTTTGCTGCTCATTTGCCATAAATGACACATGGCAAATGTGACACCACCAAACATTTTAGTTATGGTTAGTTATAGCGAATAGCAGCAGTTTACACAATTTGAGCTTATGGCTCAATGATTGTAGCCATCCAGTAAATTGCATCAGCATCGAAACGATCGTCCCTTTGCCTTGATATTCTCACGCTCGGCAATGCAATGAATTTGCTTGTGTTATGCATATTGAATGCCAATTACAAAATCGTTCAATTCCTGATTTGCCAGCTAAATGGCTGATTAGCTATAGCAAGATGTTAGCACGCTTTTTACCCATAACGGGGAATCATAGGGCATAGAGGGAAGAAAGAGGGCGTCGAGTTGTAATAATTAGCTATTCGTTTGCATTTGCAATTCACAAATCTAAACAAAGTTAGGGAGCTGCACGGCTTTAGTTTTATATACAGCTCGTTTATAAGTATATACAAACGTATATTCATGGCCATCGCCAGTTTTTGCAATAAAGTTCATTAATTGCTTGTTGGGCATGCTTAAAAATAGAGTGCGGAAATCAAAGAGGAAAATACTAGATGCATGCGGCAAAGGGTATTTTAAAAAAGTTAGCGCAGGTCAGTTTGTGTTCGGGTTTTGCATAAAGTGAAGGGGAATTATAATGAAAATGAATAATTTAGCATCAAGATTTATCAATAGTTGAAATAACAATAGTTTAAAGCTGCCAATTAGTATATTTAAATTTGCTGTGCAATTAAAAAGCATATTAATATTTTTCGTTGCATAAATTAAGTGTTAAAGATTAATGAATTAAGATTTTAATGGAAGAAGTGAATATGGTATAGTATAATAGTTAGATTTTACTTTAAGTCAAGACAAATTTTAAAGCAAAAGAAAATATCTTTAACTATATTAAAGAGTCTGACTAATCACCTGCATTTTCGCCTGACCAAATAGAAAAAATAATAAATTTCTGCCACCAATAACAATATATTTTCGCGTTGCTAATGAGTCAACCAATTATTTGTCTAGTCTTGACCGACGTTTTTGCCATCAAGACATTGTCTGAATGCTCAATTGTATACAATAACCAAAAGAGTTAATCAAGAACGCAACACATTAAGTTCTATCTTCCACACATAAGCAGAAGAAAAAAAAAAATACTACAACATTGCACATATGCAGAAATGTGATAGTTTGCTTCTTTTGTTGAATATCCTTCTAACTTACCCAGTCATACACTAACTTCGTCAGTCACTCAGTCAGTGAGTCAGTCAGTCAACTATCTAAGTTAGAAAGTAAGAAAGTCAAGCAGCAAATACGCAACATAAAGTGCAACAATGCGGAAGTACTCTGCAAATAAAATGAAATGAAATGAAAAGGAAAAGAAAAACATACCGTTTTTTGTTTGTGCAGCTCAAGCATATTCAAACATGCATGCAAGACTAACGTTTGTGTATGTGTGAATGTTTGTGTGTGGTTTTTCTTACCACAATCCGACCCTCTTAAAGCATTACCTCGCGCAGAAGCAAAAGTGCGAACAATAAACTGCAAACAAATACCATTGGGTATTTAGAAAGAATAAAACTAGCAGTTGCTCTTGCATGTAATTCTATTGCTTGAACACTTGTTAGGATTATAAACGTCTGGGGTTTCGCTAAGCATTTAACTATTTTTATATCCACACTTAATCTTACTTAGTTTCTAGTTGCTTTAAGTAGCTTTTGCCGACGCTCTTTTAATGTTTAATTGCTCATTCGTTTAAGTATTGGAATACACTGCTATGGCTCAAACCAGACAACCTTTTCCAATGGTTTTAACCTTTGACATATTAAGAACATGTTGCAGCTGTATCGTTTTTCTAACTACTTCGACTGGTCAACATTACGCATTTCAATTGCAGATGTAGCAATCCTTTTTCGTTTTTCATTTTCATTTTCTTTTGGCTTTTGGGTTTTCATTTTCATCTCCGTTTCTGGTTGCCTTGTTGTTTTGCATGCTGATGCCTGTCTCTCACAGTGCTTACCTTTCATTATACTTTGTTGCTGCTGCCAAGGAGGGCAACGTGCTAAATTAGCTGTGGGAACAACAGGGCACTCTATTCTATTACACTTAACTCTGTTGCAAGCTGACTACATTGTTTCGTTGCTTCTGCTGCAGTTTACTGTTATGTGTGGCCAGCTGCAGCTCATTAGAGACTAAATGTTGGATGGCATTCGTTTGTTCTTTTGTTTTAACGAGATTTTTGGTCAATGGTCTATAAACTTTGTTGGCCATCCTTCATTTGCACATCAATCGACCTTGACTGTTTATGTGAAGCTGTACAATGTCATAAACAGTTGTGAAAATGAAACTTATCAATCATACGTGCAGTGATTGAAGGCAGTTTACTAAATAATTTCTTATAAAATATATATAAGTATACATAACAAACTTACTCGAGCACAAATGCAATAACTCTAGTTGATTGATATAATATGTATGTTAAGTTCAACTACGAAAGCATCAACCTCATTAAAACGAACGTTTCCTGGCGCCCAACTTGTTCTAAGCTGCTTATCAGTTTTGATAACGTAAATTGCCCAAAGAGACTCGTTACCTGTTTGCTTTTTAACGTTCTCTCTTAAGCTGTTAACGCGTTTAAAACGCTGAGAGACTAAAGGGAAATTTTAGCAGCACACTGTTAATCCACTGTTAGGTTAACAGCAGAACCGACTGTTGATATTACATAGTCATTGCTTAAATGAAAGTGAAATGCCGAACATTAAATCACAAGCAAAATTTATTTGATTGAAATACATAATCAACGTGAATTATTTTGTTGGCAAAGACCTGATTTAGCCGTTAACCTTTTCTTACTGTCGCCAGTTATTATTGTCATTTTTATTGGCCCTCAAACTTCGCTGAAGTAATGAAAAACGTTTACGTTTACGTTTGCATTACATTCGGTATGTTTATTTATGTTGGTTATGACCACGTTCCGCCTAAGTTTATACTAAAAAGCAGTGCTCTCACAACAGTCTCCTAAGTAACTTGGCTTGTAACACGCAAGGAGGTTGGCGATAAACATAAAAATGCTTATAGGTTTTGATGACATTATAAATTTATGATTGACTGACTGGTTGACGACACAGAGAGATGACGACGATACGACTTCAAGTTTGTTGTACGTTTCCATAAAAATGGTCATATGTCTGCGTTATGCCAATTTGCAGTCGTCACATTTTGGTGGCTCCACGCCTCATTAGGAAACGGCAGAAAAAAACATAAGCACAAGCCAAATTATCGTATACTCAAAGCGATAAAGCGATAAAAGTTTCAGTCAAAACGTCTATAAGAATGCAAAATCTTACACAGTGGGACAAAAACTTGATGAATTTGTCACGACTTAACTTAAAGTATTCTTTGTTTCCAAACTGTATGTTATTAAATACACATCTAAATGCAAAAACTCTTCTTTGCGTTACTGCATAAAGGCTAATCAGGATCGAAAAACTGCAACGCAATTTATATGGTCTCAAATCTTGCAATCGTTACATATTTTTTGTCTCAAACCACTTTTTCGACTTACTCACTGGACTGTCAAAACCATTTTTGTCCAAAAGTAAGCTGTAAAAAATGTGTGTGGCACTAAGGAAATCACAGCTGCAGGAGCTGCAGCAGCCGCCGTCTTCGCCGCATTCGCAGTATAAGAAAATGTAGCCGCTTTGAAGGTATTTGCAAGATTTATGCTCTTGCCTCGATGTTCCGGCAGTTAAATTGCATTTCATTTTTCTTAGGCGGCAACCGAAAAAAAACATTTTTTTGTTTCAATTTTTAAAGCTAACTTTCTTTTTTGGTATCGTTGCCATTGTTAAAATGTTAAGGGTGCAAAGTGGGTGGTATGCTGGGCGTGTGCAAGGGGGCGTAAACAGGACGCGTGGTTTTTGGTAATCACAAAAAGAAAGTTTTTCATGGTAAGGTTTTATGCTCCTTAGCATTTTCTTGGCAATGCGCACAATAGTTGGCATTGTTAGCTTTGATGTGTTTGGTTCGCACCTGACACACTGTCTTCAGATACATATGTATGTATGGGTGTACGTGTCTGTGTGTGTATGGTTGTTATTTGACATGAGAACAGCAGCGCTCTTTGATGTGTCATATTACAAACTCTTTTATGACATCTGCACAAAGCAGAATGTCAGCTAAGCAACGCCATAAAATCAAAATTCTTCGTCTCTACGACAAGCCAAACAAGCAAAAATCTCCACATGCTGCATGCGTATGAGTATTGTGGGCATAAATCTCATTGCAGTCAAATGTCAAGTACAAATGTCAATGTCAACTATTGGTAATGCCATGCACAACGAACGCACTTTCCACTTGATTGATGTTTTTTACAGCCTTGGAGCTTGCCGAGAGATTAAGGTCAAAGAGCGAATAAAAAATAATACATTCTATCGGTAGGGATTCGAGTGTTTTCGATGAAAATCTCTTATTTTAAGGATACTTTTAAATTAGAAATCATATTTTAAACTCTAAACAAGAGAACATTATAAGAAAACACTGAACGTATACTTAATATATGTCATTGTGCAGGGTAGCATCTAGTCAAAGCACTACTAACTTCAACATGCCACATTGATATTGTTGCTTTTGAAGCCATTGTTGGATTTTATCGCCCTTTCTCTCTGCCCTCTCAGCCATCACTTAGTCAACCAGGTTTTTTTTTTTGCTTGCAAACCGTTTGTAATTTCTTTTGTCTCTGCAAAATCGTCGTGTGACGAAAATGAAACGTACAAGCTGACAAACAATTCTATTCTGAATATCAGTTTCGACAGAATTTCACATAAAATAAAAACTTTAACATAATTAATAACCTTAAATGTCCATAATTTGACTAACTTAATGCTTAGTTTATTGAATGGAGTAAAAATTTTATTTCACATTAATTAAGCTTAAATCGGTTATCAGAACGCGCGTGTATGCGTCTATAAATGCATATAGTCTGTGTTTTTGGGGGGATTGATGGCAAACAAAATTGATGGCAATTTAATGGAGCAAATGTTAAGGCGAATGTCAAACATACGATGTGATAGCAAAACCTAACAAGAATTCGTACACACTGACTTGTCGGAATGCGTGTTGGTGATTAGTGTTGCCTGCTTTTAGGAGCTATTCAAATTTTATGGCTGCTAATCAGTTGGTCAAGCGACGCTGATTTCATGATGCATGCGACTCATTTATGTGTGTGCTTGTGGTATTGTGCCTGATTGGGCCAAAACAAACAAATAATAAGTATGACAGATCTAAAGTTAATTACCAGCATTATTGCTGCAAAAACTCAACATGTGCGGCTAAGTGCCAAGTTATTGGCATAATTACCGACTTTTGCCAGCCTTCAATATGTTAAATATATATATATATATATATATATATATATATTTAGCTTATTTTGCTGCTCCATTTATTGCGTTGTTTTCCTCATTTGTTGGTCAGTGATTGATTAGCTGGCTGCCAACCAGATGTTTCTCTTTGCCAGTATATTTTTAAGGTCAAGAGTCAAAGTAAATCAAACCGGAAAATATCTTCAAACTTGAAGTCAAAAGCGCATGAAAGTCCTACAACTAAAGCAATTTCAAATGACACAATGTGATCATAAACGAAACCTTCTCCACTCTTTCCTATCTCAAATCAAACAAAGTCCTTGAGTTTAACAGCAGAAAAGCGAGTGCTTCCGAAAAGCCTTCTCCTTGTTGCCAGCAATAATTTAATAAAATATACTGTGGGGCGCCACATAAAAAGTAAATATACCAGAAACAAAATTATTGTTATCTAGCTCTCCCACACACTCATACACACTCATTTCCACACACACTTAAGCACACTGACTGGACGACATTTTATGGCAGCCTTAGGGCTCTGAAACTGGGTCCAGTTTCCAAGTTTCATTGTTTTATGCGACAGCACTTTGAAAATGATACAGAGGGAAAGAGAGAGCAGAATGATTGTCACATTTGCTTCTCCATTTGGTTATTATGCCCGATTTTCATTTAGATCAGCGGTCGGGGAACTTTTTTGATCATTACCCCAAAATATTTTTATTAAAGTTGATATTACCCCATAGCGGTTCCTCGACCGCCGTTGTGTGGAAACAAATAAGGTTGATGCATTGGCTAAATTACCCTCTAAAAATAATAAAAAAAGTACACATACTTTTAGGCAGCTCGTTTATTCTTTCATATTTAAAAGGGAAAAAAATCATTGCATACGACATAGGCCGTACACGGCAAAAAGGACATTGGATTTTAAGCCATAACTTGATCATTTCCTTAAGGATCTTTAAGGAAAATACGTTTTTGAGCTCACAGCAACAAGATCAATCGATTGGCTTATAAAAATCTCCAGGATTCGCGAAAAAAAATTTTTGAAAAAATTTACAGGGGGTAGGTCAGAAAAAATTTTAAAAATTACAAAATCGTCGATAACTCGGCTATTTTAAGGACTATCCGGATGTCCTTTGGACCACAGGTAGGCCTGGGCCCGCCGATACAAGCAAAGTAGTTCAAAGGACGATAGTCCTTCAAACAGCTGAAATAAAAGGATATATGTTTAAAACAGAAAATTGGTTATAACTCCGCCAAATAATAAAGGATTCAAACGTGTCCTATGTCAGACATTTTGTTTTGACCAGGGCTACCAACTGGCCAGGACATTCAAATCGTCCTTGTGGTTTCCGAGAAAACTGCACTTTTATGGTTTTTTCTTATTCTCGCTCGGCCGTAGAGTGAAATTTTTTACAAGTGTTTTTATTCTTAGATGACCCCATAATCCTTGAATGCAGTTCGATAGGGTTGGTCCTTGAAACTCTTACGCAACATGTCCTTTGAAAATCCGTAAGGACATAAGCGGCTTAGGACTATTTAAAAAAAAAATTCAACACATTTTAGGTCAAAATTCGTCAATATCATTAAGGATCCATCGGGTTTGCAGTTAAAGATGGTTGCGATTTCCACCCAACAAAGGAAAAATAAGATATTTTTGTATTGCTCGTATCGTTAAGGATCGTATTTATTTACCTCAAAAACCAAAAAATCTAACTAGAAATCTACAATAAATTATTAATAATAATATAAGACATGGACTGAAATTAGATATACATATAAACTTAGGTGCTTCTCGCTTGATATGTTTAAATAAAAATGTTTTTCTTAATTAATAAGGTTGATGCATTGGGTAAATTACCCTCTAAAAATAATAAAAAAAAGTATACATACTTTTAGGCAGATCGCTTATTCTTTCATATTTAGTTCGTGCGACATTATGATAAAAAAGGAAGAAAAATCATTGCATATGGCATAGGCCGTATATTAAAGTCAATTCAATCGACTTGCTGCTGACTCTGTGCGCCTGGTATACTTGAGTCAAAAACTAGAAACAACTGGCAGAAACTCGACGAAAGCTCGGCGGTATTTTATGCGATCTCATCGAGTTCTTAAGTATTTCCGACGCCAAGTACCAGGCGAACAGAATAGGCAGAAAGAGCACTGTTTTTTATATTTAACTACAAAAGTATGAAGGTCAATATGAATTTTAAAAAACAGCATAAAAGTATGCAAATATATTTTATGCGAATTTATACATCACTTGCTGCTGTTTCTGTGTGCCTGGTATACTTGAGACAATAACTAGAAAAAACTATGCATTTTGAGTTTTAAATTCGTTTTTGAGTCTTAGTTCGTTTAAAAAACTCTTTTTATCATAACACCAAAATATTTATGTGTAAGTTAATATTACCCCATGGCGATGAAATATATATACTTTTAACTTTATGAAAAGTTTCATTTTACCCCCAAAAATTGCGTTTTTACCCCATTTGGGGTAATTTACCCCGGTTCCCCGACCATTGATTTAGATGATGGACAGCCGTACAAGCAGCTTTCCTCTTGTCCTCTGCGCAATATGCCGGCCAATCGGTGGGCGTGTGCATAATTTTATGTTTGCGTCGCGTGAACTGGCAACAAACCATAAAAAAAAAGTTTTATTTTTAATGGTGTCTCGTGGCAACAATTTGGTCAGTCAACTCCATTTGCTTGTGGAGTGATTTTATACTTTAAACTCATTTTATGCCTGATGCTGCTGTGCTACTGATAAAATTTCAGCTTACATTTAAAGCTCTTATGGACAATTAATAAGCACTCCTTTCTAACTTTAACGACTTTTGCCTTGACCTAAACTGCCTGCATATTTAAATATAGCTTTAATCCGTGTAGAGTTTATTCATTCACTTTTCCACAAATTTGAGGCTGTTGTTATTATAAATTCAAAGCGTTTGCTGTTCCAATAGCTTTGACTTTGAAGGTGCACGATTAATTAGTGGCACAAAGCATTAGCTTTGACTTTGTTATACAAAAAGTTGATATAAGTGTGTGGTTAAGTGCATTTCGTAATACCAATTAGTTGCATGCTGAAACAAACGATCAACAATGCGTATGATTAATGTGGCCTAGCCGCATTGGGAAATTGCACGTAAAAGTGATTTACGTAGTTCACTTAGAGCCTCGGATGATTGCCTATTAGAAGTTGTGGAATTGTTTGAGAAAGTGAGTGATTTGAAATTAAAGGATTAATTCAAGTTTTGCCAAAGCTTTTAAATTGAAGCAATTAATATTTGTTGCTTCCAAGCCTCAAGGTATCCTGTGAACCAATTTCGCTTGATTATTTAACCCTTTTATCGTGGTGCCGAAAATTCGAAGAGGCAAAACAATTCGCTAAGTAAGCGTTGAATGCCGCCAAAGGAGCTCAAAACATTGTTGTAGCAGGGGCTAAATTCAATTCAATCAAGTTGTCTGCGGCGTGGGCGTCCTCCAAGTACATTATATCAAAATCATTGCCTTTGTAAAATATCAAGTGGGTGGTGGGTGGTGGGTGGTGCTGGGTGTTGTTTTGTGTGAGGCAAACCCTTTCAAAGGTGCTAAACTTGCAGCAAAGTTGGGATCCTTGGCATCGCGAAATCAAATGCAAACAAGTCTCGAGCTGAATTTTTTGCAGCCTTTTGCCAAACACACACATCCCTTTTTCAACTTTAGCTTTGTGTGTTTGTGGGCGTAGACAGGCATAAATTTGTTCAGTACGACGTGCTGTGTGGCATTGCCTTAAGGATTAAAGGCGGCATTCGACTCGACTTGACTCTATCTGCCGACATCGTCCTTGATACTGTATGCTTGTGTGGCATTCGAATGCCAGAGCAACAACGGTTTCATGCCGCGCAAAAATATATATTACTTTCACTCAAAAAGGCATTGGGCGTAACGCCTGCAGTGAATGTTATTGCCTAAAACAAGTGAATGCTGTTAGCCAACTTGATCGACCTTAATATACTGCAACCAAATAGCAGTATTTCTTTCTTACGTCGGCTAATATACCCAACCGTTCCAGTTTTGGGTAGAGTATTGGACTGCGGACTTGTGTCTTTTCTTGTTGCTGTCTTTATTGAAAATGGTTTCCACTAAGCACAGTAACAAACATTCTATTTAAAATTATTTATAAATTTATATTGTATAAAATCAAAATGTTCGATTTAATGTTGAACATTGATAACTTTAAAATGTCATAGAAAAGCAGGCCGATATATCGATAGGATACTTAGCAATGCTTACAATTATGTCGATAGCTTAGTGCTTGTGCTTAGTTTCCTGTCTAAGATTTTTTCTTCTGGAAATTTGTCAGTCTGAAACATTCAAGTCATCTAGGCGTATCGCTTCGTATTTTCTGTGCTTCAAGTAAGTGAAAAATCATAGTTTTTTTTTTTTGTTTATAAGAATTAACTAAAACGAACAACTACAGCTAAAACTGTGACCAATAACGATGGCAGAAATGCGTATCATTGACGAATTTAAAGCTTTACGCAAAGACGAGAACAATCAGTACAAAATCGAGTTGATCAATGACAGCTTTTTGGAGCTGCGTGCCGAGATACCGGGACCTCTTGGTTCGCCCTATGAGGGCGGCAAGTTTGTGTTGATCATCGATGTGCCCGATTTGTATCCACATAGCCCACCGAAAGTTCGCTTTGAGACAAATGTCTGGCATCCCAATATATTGCCAAATTCTGGCCATATTTGCCTGGACATCCTGTACCAGAAATGGTCAAGTAACATGTCGTTGCGTTTCATGTTATTAGCGATTCAGTTCCTAATGTCCGATGGCAATCCTAATGACTGTTACAATCCTGAGGCTGGCATTCAGCTCATAAAGAATCCGGATATATTTGAGATAACGGCCAGACACTGGACAAACGTATATGCTGGGGGACCGCATGCAGTTCCCGATTGTGATAAAAAGATCAAGTTCCTCAAGGACAATCTCATCAATGAGCAACTCGCACGTCTTTTCTTATCCGATGAGAATTGGGATGTGGAAGCTGCACTTGAACAATATCATAACTATTATTTGGAGGGCTTTACTGAAAATGCTGAGTAACGGTAGTGTGAAGAGCAGCAAGAAATTAAAGAAAAGGACGCAAATATATTAAACAACATTGTAACACACTAATAATAACAAACACGAGAGGAAGTTCCATGTAGCCAAACACAAATACAAACACAAACAAATCCGCATTAAATGCAATAAATATAGCTTTAAATAAATATCCATAACACTTTCAAATAAATGTATGCAATTTATTTAAATATAACATTTTATTAAAACTCAAATTGAATGCACATTTCAGTATATCATCAATATGGTCTATCCCAAAGACACATCAGACACACACAATGAAGAGCTGGCACTGGGAACAAATGGCAATTCGGGCAATCGAGCTGTGACACCCATGAACACAGATGGTGAAAATGGCAAACAAGCAAATCAACGCCTGTATGAGCCGCGTGAACGTTTTATAATAACCAAAAATGTTGTTGTAATCGGTTTGGCATTCATGATACACTTTACGGCCTTTCATGGCACATCGAATCTGCAGAGTTCGGTGAATGCGGACAAGGCTTTGGGGACAACAACGCTGGCGGTCATTTATGGCTCACTCATATTGTCCAACATATTTTTACCCATGACAGTGATTAGGTGAGTAACTATGGAACATTTTATATGCACTTTGCTTTCCGCTCGAGTGGATCATTAAAACAGCCAATGACTCTACAAAATGCGTTAGTTATTATACATAAATTGTGTGTGTTTATAAATAAAGCGTTAATACATTGATGCTGATTATAATAATAATCAATATTTATTAAAGCCTTGGCCATAATAAACATCAGGAAAACCTAGACTTTCAGATGAACATCTCATTGCCATTTAATTGCTTTTATTCGCATACGATGGTGTAGCCATAAGTTCACAGCATTGCCATAAATGGTTGGCAATTGCGTGGCATTTTTATGGCTATTTTATGCAGATGTGACAGTCAAAAGGGAGTCTACAGTCAGCACTTAATACTTTGAGCCGTGTGCCACAACAAAAATCGTTTGACTGCTAAATGTCAAACAGGAAACGAAGACCTTTAGATCTAGGGGTGTGGCCAGCCCTTTTGTCATGCGGCTGTCTATCTGGTATTTTTTTTGCCTTTTCTCCCTTTTTCCCCCTTTTTTTTCCTTTTTGGCTGGGTTGCAACCATTTTGCTTCGGCTGACATTTAAACAAATCGCTAATTTATAGGAAACTTGCGTTGGTTTTGCTCTCGCCCACACACGAACATTTTTCCGACCCGTTTGACTTATTCCAGGCACGCGCGCTCAAAGTCGTTGGCCCAAAAATTCTGGTGCTTGGCATACTTGAATCAGTTAACTCGGTTTATTTAGATTTATGGCCGGCCTTGGGACAGCCACTATACCAAAACCCAAGCAAGCAAACAAACAAACAAACAAAAGGCTAACACTAAAATCTTGCCACTTACTTTAATCAACAGTTGGTTCGGCTGCCGTCTTACCATGGCCCTGGCCCTGTTTGCCTATATGCCCTACATAGCTGCACAATTTTATCCGCGCTTCGAGACACTTATTCCGGCTGCATTGATGGTGGGTTTTGGCGGCGGACCATTGTGGTGCTCCAAGTGTACATATTTGTCTACAGTATCCGAGGCACTGACTCAGGTGCGCGGCAACAAATCGAGGAAGGATGTCAACACGGTCAAGTTCTTTGGGCTCTTCTTCATCTTCTATCAAATGGCTCAGGTGTGGGGTAATCTTATCTCTTCCTCGGTTCTTACACTCAGTGCAACTACAACGCCAGCAAACGAGAGCCTTGAACTGGAGCCACTTGAGGCGAGCATTAGTCGGGTGGGTGAATTGTGTGGTGCTCGCTTCTGTCCAGGTATTGGTGCTGAAGTTAATCCCAATCTGGTGCCACCCGCTCCCGAGCAAATTCAGCTGCTCAATTCGATTTTCCTCACGTGCATGGCCGGCGCTGTGGTTATGATGATCTTTGGTGTAAGCTCGCTAAAGCGGTAAGTTTGAAATTCCTATAACCATACAACAGAAAAGTTGAGATTCATTTTATATAATTTCAGGTATGGTGTTAAGCGTGGCGACACTGGCGGTGGCATGTCTGGCTTAAAGCTCTTAACGGTTACCATTAATCTATTGCGCAAACGCCGCCAGATACTCATGCTGCCCATAACCATGTTTATAGGCCTGGAGGAGGCATTCCTGGCCGTCGACTTTACGCGCGTAAGTTTTTGAGCTTTTAAGCTAGCTGTGAAACTTGACTAAACAATTACCACACTTAACTCACCACAGTCGTTCGTTGCCTGCGGTTGGGGCATTTCAAAAATTGGCTTTGCTATGATTTGCTTTGGAGTTGCGAATGCAATTGCTGCCGGCATTGCTGGAGCTTTAGTTGAGCGCATAGGTCGGGTCACTCTGGCTGCGATTTGTGCGGTTATAAATCTATGCCTGCTATCCTATATGTACAACTGGGAGGCGCGTGAAGGTGATTATCTGAGCTATTGTGCTTTTGCAGCCATTTGGGGCATTTGCGATGGTGTCTGGCTGGTTGTTGTCAACGGTAAGTGCAAAGCTTTCACGAACTTTCGGTTCGTTGCTGACCTGTTTATCTTACAGCTTTCTATGGCATCCTGTTTCCCAACCATCTGATTGCCGCGTACAGCAACTTCCGTTTATGGGAAAGCACTGGTTCGGTTATTGGCTATGTCATCAGTTCGCAATTATGCACTTCTACCAAACTCATAATACTCATGTGCGTTATGCTTGTAGGCTGTGTGGGGTAAGTTCTTAGCATGATAAAACAATAATGAGTACGGTAAAGAAATACTTTTCTCTTTTAGCTATGGTTTGATTGAATATCGGGTGTGGCAAAAGCAAAAGAACTTGGAAATTATGTTGAGTGATTGATAAGTCTGCCATATAAATCTTACTCAATGTGATACATTAAGAGCGACTAAGAACAATTTTTAGTATAAAAGAATAGGTTTATTAAATTTTTTTCTACAAAAAAGTTTTTTAAATAAAATAAAATGATGTGGTGATTTTAAGAAATCTTTTCCAAATAAAACACAAAAAATTTCATATTTTTAATTACGTTTGTTGGTTTTTTTATTACAATTATTTAAATATTTGTTCAGTTTTTCATGATTTGTTTCTTTGTTTTGTGTACCATTTAAATTTTTTGTTTTTAATTGAAATATTTGTTTTTTGTTTTTGTTTTTTATATACGTGGTTTTTTGTTGTTGTTTTTTTTGCCATCCTTTTCAATTGCTACATAAATTTGCTTATTCTAAATTAGTGCGCTGCCATAAGTTTATTTTAGTAGAGTTTCCATTTTTGTTTTGGGAGGAATTTGGATTTTTGTTTATGGCCAAATGAGAATTATTTATTTCTAGAGTTTATAATTTGTTTATAAATTGGTTAAATAAAATACACTTTAGCATACACGTTTTATTTAATAATATAGCCAACGCATTAAATGCAATTATTTTTAGATCTGCGCTTAATAAATATAATGAAATTCTTACTTTGTGTCTTTGCCATTTTGGTTTTCTTTTTATCTCTTGCGCTTAGCTATACAAATTGTTTAAATGTAAAACTCGTTTAGTTATGAATTTGTTATACATACATACGATATATGTTTCATGTTCAGTATTTTAGTTTAATTGTTATATTTCTTTTAATTTTTTTTTTGGAATGGCACATCAATATTTTTTTAAATGGGCCCTAAAACTGCACAAGTCTGCGCCTATAGTGAGACTTTAGACTACTTTTAGGCTATTTGGGATATGATAAATATTACTCGTAAATAGTATTTGATTTTTGTTTATGTTTTTCCTTTTGTTTTTAAACGTTTTTATAGGGGCTTAGGATGAGGGGCATATGCTGACACATTTATTGTAAATGCTATGACACACCTTTTTACTTTACATGGCCTAAATGCTAAACGTTAAATGTTTAAAACTATCACAAAATACACACACACAAACTATGTACAGTATACAGTATATAAGGAGCAGACCGCTCCTTAGCACGATATTGCCCCACTAAACCATACCCTTAGACATCATGCGTACAGTATTTTTGAGAGCTTGCCGCTTGTTGCAAAACCAAATGCGAATCACTTCACGCTCGTAGCCAAGTTGATGAGCCAGCCCAGTGATTTCGGTGCCTTTAAGCCAAAAGATGGAGAATTTATTTATTATGCGCATAAAAGTAGGCAATGCTTTTTGTCAACTGAAAGTTACCACTCACCCGAAGGATGCGTATTGCGCTCAAAGTGCGCATTCAACAGCTCCAACGCCTGAGGTGTAAACGATGTCCGCCTTTTGCGTTTCTTCGACGGCTCAACGCCTATATAGTCTGTCAGATGATTCTGTCCCGATTTATAGCGGTTCCAGTGACTGTATGGTAAGTAAACAGATAGAAAGAAACATAAGTTAGTTGGATTGCTTTGTGTTTGGCTTGACGGCGCGTGGAACTGCCTTCATACTCTCACCTCTCTTCGGCCTCCTTCATCCAACGCTCCAAGACGGGCTTAATTTTCTGTGCACTCTTTGGTGTTATGTCCAATTTCTCGAACCTATATAGGATAGAGTTACTTAGTATCATATAACTACGCTCTCTCACTCTCTTTTTCTACTGTCTGTGTATGCGCTATAAAAATCGTTTTAACGTAAAAGAAACGTAACTAAAGTGCCAGGACATTGTCAAGTAGCATATTTTTTTCTTTTATTCTTTTTTTATGCCAAAAAAACATACGAAATTTGTTGTTGCTGCTGGAAAAATTGCTCAATGGCAATGCCCTGGCCAATAAAATTGGGGTTGTTTGGGAAAGCGCATACTTATAACATAAAAATTAAAACTAATAAAAATGTTTTTAAAAAATGAGCTCTTTTGCACTTTAGTTATGTTTCTTTCGCGCACACACACATACACACACACACACATACATGTTCTGTTGTTGCGTCGACAGTTGAGCGGCATACATCTGCGCAGCGAGTGCACTGCTTGCATTTGGTCATTTCATATTTGATATTTGGCGTTAAGGGTTTTTTTTATGGTTGGACAGTCGCAGCACATGGAGAGCGAGTGAAACGGTAGTAGTAGTAGTTGTAGTTGTTGTAGTGTGAGAAGGAGAGACAGTTGGCGATTAAAAAATAAACAAATAAAATAAATAAAATTAATTTTGCATTATTTTTTTGTTTGTTGTTGAACTAATTAAGCATTAGATGTTCGATATAGCATTAGATTTATATTAACAAATATGTTATTGATTTTTTTTTTTGCTTATAGCTTGATAAAAATGTCCTGGCACTGTAAAAATTATTTCATAAAGTATTGTTAAACTTATTAAAAATAATTTCAAAATCAAATATCGTCTAATTTTTTAAAATTAAAATACTTTGAACACCCTTACTGCTGTTTATTGATCGTAAAAAGATTCCAATTAATTTTGTAAACTATAAAAAATATATTATTACGTGAAAATAACTTTAAAAGTGTATTTAAAGCACATTAAACAGTTGTGCTGACTGAAAATAGAAGTTTTTTTTTTAATAAAAAAGCGAAATAAATGTACTTTACTAAGAGCAGAGAGTTATTTTCTGCCTGGTGTATAACATAGTTCTTTGATCAAAAAAATGTTAAATTATTATTTTAAGCCTATAGAATAACTTATATATAAAAAGTTTCTACTAAACTTAACTGAATCTAGAATTTTTCATATATATGTGTACATTTATACTTATTATTTACTGACTTAAAGTATTTTGAGTTTATCAAAATTAAGCTAGAACGCTTTGCGTATTCTCTATTCATATCTCACCTGCATATGGCACTTTGGCTGTACGCTGGTCCCTCTGTCACCGATAGGGCTTGTCCCACCTGCGTCTGGGTCAGGCCCAGCGAGAGGCGCCTCAATTTGAATGCCTTGGCAAACTCCTTGATCTCATCCAGGTCGATGCCATCAACCACATTCGTGGTGGCCTGATTGATGGTGGGTTCATCTGGAAGATACGTTAAACGTTTCAATGTTTAAACTCAAGCGAATGCTCTACTTAGCTTAACGGTACTTAAGTGCTAAGCTAAAATGCTTAAGGGAAATGAGAAAATGAAGAAATTGTTTCTATATCTACCTGTCTGTCTGTCTGTCTGTATGTCTGTCAGTCTGATAGTCACTTAACGGGCTCGGTTCTAGGTAATAACTGCCAATGCGAAATGACGACATAAATTGCCGACGAGTCGAGTTGCGCGGCTCTTAATTACAGTTAATTGCGGTAATTGCGAAATATTATTAGAGTGTCGTAGGTAAATTGATAAAACTCATTTGCCCTCAGCTCAGGAAGATACTTGTAGATAATTGTTGTTGCTACAGTTAGTGTTAGTGTTATATTGTTGTTGTTGTATGTCACTTAGCTCTTGTTATGCTTGTCTAATAGGTAAACGCGCGAGCAAACTTATTGCTTAACTTTATCTGCTTAATTTGTTAGCAGCTGTTGCTGCGTTCGCTCCTCAACTCATTGTTTTGAGCACGCACACAGAAATTTGATTTATTTATTAATGATATGCAAGCCAAGGCAACAAGGAGACGATGATGACAACAACGAGAACGACGTCGACGACGTTGACTTCTCCTTACAACAGACACCATCAGGCAGCAGCAGCCCAAAAGCAAAGCCATTCACTTGACTGTAACTGCAGCCCCGTCGCTTTAGCGGTAATTAAGATGCACCCTCTCTACCCAATACCCTTGCTCCACTTTTTATCCTTTGCCTGTATCTTTGCCATAACTTGGGCTGCTGTTGCTGTTGACGCTTTGTTGGTGTTGTTGTTTGTTTGGCTTTGGCGGACTGAAATATGTCATTAAATACGAAAACATTTTAAGTTTTTGTATGCATCAATTAGTAGTAATTAAGCTGCATATTGTCTGCAATTTGTATGCGATGCGACACTAGAGAGCTGCCATCAAGTAGCGAAGTAGCAAGTTACCAAAGGCAGCAGCAGCATCAGCATCAGCTAAACCAGAACCAAGCAAACGATCCACCAATTGCAATTGAGACGACGCAACGCAACGTACTAAACCTGTTAGCCTGATGGTTAAGCTTCGAGAGAGCTTGGGGCTTGTTGCCTACAGTTTGTTCTTCATGTTGTGCTGATTGCATTTTTAATGCATCCAAAGTTTCAATTAAGAACTGAGCAAAGCCACCAGCAATGAATACATACATACAAATATAAGTACCTAGTGTTGTTAGTAAGCATAACATTAATTGAGCCCGGTTAAGGCTTTAGGAGTTAATAACTTTAATAATCAATTGTTATGCTTAATTCTAGGAAATTAGGTTTTATTATTCTACTTAGTCAAGCTAATAGATTGGTTTGAATAATAACTCAAGACAACAATAATTTTCATCTTTTCATTTAAATTCAATGAATTATTCAACATATGGCCAAATGAAAATTATATCAAATTTAATATAACCAAAAAACAAAACAATTATTTGTGATAAGGATAAGAATTTTAAATTCCATAATCGTTCCATCATCTATTTTCTTATTTTATTATTTCAAATATAAGATATTCATTTCTAATGAAATACTTTTCCTGTACTCAACTTGGGGCACATACAAAATAAATAAACCCACAAACATAAATATTTGCTTACAAAATTAGTTAAAATATCCACGAATCACACACACGCACACACACACTCTAAATGTAATCCACAGAGTTAGGATTGTGGCAAATGAAATATGAGTGGCAGGTGAAAAAAATAACATTCAATTGGGGCATGTTGCTGCTGTTAATAATGTTGAACTGATGTAGTTGCCTGCTGATGATTTGATATTTTAAGAGCTGGCCTCCAAACGTCATACAAACTTATACACCGTGTGCAACGGGGCGTATGAGTTATATATGTAAAACACACACACACACACAGATATGTTCAAATCAGCAGCTAGTCATTTGATGGGCAACTTTTTCAACATTAATTAACGCAGTTCAGAAATAAAACTTTTTGCTTCGTTTTAAATGAAAACAAAACCTAGAATGTTGAAGGAAATTGCACATATACGTATATATCTATATGTGATTTGCAAGAGGAACATTTATACTATCATCGAGTAGGTTTCTCTCTCCTGTTACTTGTCGTCTTGTGAGTACGAAAGTTTTGCTGTGCATTTACACGACTTCTCAGGACGTGGTTCATAATTGATGCAGCCGCGAGCCTGCTAAACAAAACTTGAGCGCTAAGATTTTGGCAACGCGTTGTTTTGTTGCTGTTGCCAAAAGTTGAAAGATGTCAGCCGAAAGTGTTAGGCAAATTAGCAGCAGCGTTGAAGCTGTCACGCATCGCAGACAGTGAGAACGTGGCAAAGGGCCTTCAACTGGTTTGGGAAGACCTGTCAGAGGGCGTTTGACTAAGTTGTTGGGAATAGCTAAAGCGCTTAGGGGAAAAGGAGACATCAAGTTGCAACAGAAGCTAAGGAAAACCTTATATTTGTTAGACTGTCTCTTTAACGATTCTTAGATCTAACTTAGCGTTAACTAGCTAAGTATTAGTTAAGTGAAAAAAGAGTCGATCTTTACTCACTCGGTGAATCCATGAGCAGGTCGTTGTCATTGTCATTGCCGTTTGGTGACATATGCGGCGGTTCGCTGCGGGATGAGGGGCTCAGCTTTAGGGGTTGCATGAGAGAAGCACCCGATGTTGATGGCATCGGTACAGGTGAATCGTTACGCGGCGAGGTGGATGAGGCACGCGTCGCTGTTGCTGTTGGCGGACCCAACGATTTGGTAATGGTCAGCTCGCCATTCGAGGCATTGAGTCTGCAAGAAAAGAAGGAATGTTATTCATTCTCTGAAGGTATTACTCTTGTACAATGTGCCTTACCTATTGATGCTGCTAAGTACATTGCTTGCGGAGCTTGATGTCGCCGCTGACGCTGTGCAGTTGCTGGTGCCGCCAGTTGGGCCAACACCTAAACTTGGTCCATTGCCCAGATAGTCGCGTTCCAAACGCGGTGAACTGCCCATATTCAGGACATGCACCGGTGGCGAATGGGTGCGAAACAATGGAGATGAATAGCCTCTTTCATTGCCACCACTGCCAACAGTGCCAGGCGCCGTTGAAGTGGGTGTCAAACGTCCAGTCGGATTATTGCCAGCACCTCGTTCATGTGGCAAATGATGAACTAAGCCACCACTAGAACCACTTGCTCTCGTTGCTGTTGCTGTGGGAGTGTGCGAACGTCTTTCCATTCGCTCATGATGCTGGCTGAGATTCATGCCTGTACCGCGTCCAGGACTATGTTTGGGTGAGTTGCCTGCTGCACTGCGCAGATTATGCCCGAAATGATGACGTGCCAGTGCCGAGGCCGAGGGAGGCAAAGCTGGCGGGGAAACGCTGCTGCTGCCGCTGCTCAACTCGAGCGGTTTCATTTCCAACTGCGGCGCTGTCAACTCATCCGGATGCCGCAAACTGATCTGTGGATGAGCCGACGACTGAACCGACGACCCACCTGTCGTTCCATGCATATGATGATGATGAGGATGCAAATGCGTCTGCGTCTCCGGCTTGATATGCAGCTGCTGTTGCAGTAGAAATGCCGTTGCCGGCGGCGGTGGTGGTGCTGGTTGCTTGCTCGTCAGCGTCGGACTGCCCACTGTGGGTGAACCAATTGGTGGCGTTCGTTCTGCCGAGCGTCGCATATCGGCGGCAAGGTGGGCGGCATGAGGCAAGTGACTGGCTGCTGCGGCCGCTGCAGCTGCTGCTGCCAACTGTTGTTGCTGCTGCTCTCGCTGTTGTTGCTGATGATTGGCAGCGGCAGCAGCAAACAGTTCCGGATGCAATGCCGTCAGCAACTGTTGCACGCCCGTCGAAAACAGATTGGGCTTCAGTAAATTCGTGGGTGTTTGTGCCAATTGTGGCAAGGCTGGCGCATGCTGCATGGCGGCCAACGGTGGTGCCAACAATTCACGTTGCTGTTCCCGTTGTTGTTCTCGTTGCTGCTGTTGTTGCTGCTGCTGCTGCTGTTGCTGATAGCTAGCAAATGCACCGAATGCATTGGGTAGAAATTGTTCACTGGTGGGAATCTGTGGACTCACCGGAATAGTGAGAATGGTTTGAACAGCAATGCCTGAAAGAGGAAAATAATAATGTTTAGCTGTTGAACCTGTGTATGAACTTAGGTAAGTTAAAGCTGGCAAATGTTAGCTAACTGAAAGCCTAAGTTAATTATACAAGTTCAGAAGAAAAGCAAAATTGTAAGCCAAGTAAAACTTTACTGCGTTTGCGATCGACCTAATAAAAATTAATTCTTATTAGGAAATCAAAAATCATAAATAAAATAAATAGAGAACAATACCTTAACGTATTGTGTACAAGTTCAAAGTTTTTAAATCTCTTAACATAAAAATCAATTAATGCACTTTACGATTCTCGAGCAAAATTTCTATGCACGCTTATGTACGTGAATTTTTAATGCCACAACAAAATGCTGCACGGTTTAATCAGCGCAAAAGACAAGGAAATTGGGAGCTGTATAATCGCTTTAGCTTTGGCTTTAATAGTCAACGACTTTGGCTGCGGCTTCCACAAAAGCCAAAGTCAAGTGAAGTCAACTATGTTATTGATACCCACACATAACTAAAAACTAATCCCTTTTACATATACCAAGCATGCATGCATGGATGTATTATCCATGTGGTTATTTGCACCCACCTTGCGCTGTCGGTATGAGCAGTTGGGCGCCCTGTACACCCTGCACCAGCTGGCCGGAGGCGAGTATCAGTTGCGGCATTTGTGCGCTAGCCGGCGGCGCTTGAAGCGCTGGCGGTGGCGATGCGGTCGCCGCAGCCAAAACATTGGCCAGCGTCGTTGCGTTTAGGGGATGCGAATGGGGTGAGCTGCTGCTGCTGGGATTATCCTGTGGCTGCTGCTGCTGTTGTTGGCTGGAGGAGTTGCCGTTGGCTGAGCCGTTGCTGTTGTTGCTGTTGCCCTTTGACGTCTTGTGCTTGTTGTTGCTGTTGTTATTATTGCCATTGTGGCAGCTGCTGTTGTTGTTGTTGCTGGGCGAGGTACCCGCCGTTGTTGATGCAGCAGCGGCAGCAGCAGCAGTAACAGCTGCTGTTGATGTTGAGGTGACTCCGCCAACGGTTGCTGCTACTGTTGTTGTTGTTGTCACAGCCTCAGCGCCAACGCTCAAATTTAATGGTGAGTTGAACACGGAGGCGGCTAAGCCCTGAAGACTTGCAAGTGCTGCTGCCGTCGCCGGATGATGATGGGAATGATGTGAATGTGTATGCGGATGTGGATTTGAATGCGGATGTTGTTGGTGCTGATGTTGCTGCTGTTGTTGCTGTTGCTGCTGCTGTTGCAGCGTGGCCAAATTTTGTAATTTTTGCAAATTTATCATGTCTTGCACTATATAATTGTATGGAGAGGGGATAAAGAAGAGAAAGGCATACATAAAATGTCATTAGTTTTTGTGTTGAGTTGAGTTAAGTCAAATGAGTGGGGATGCTATAAGCAAAAGGTTTAATGTTTGTTATAAAGCAGCCCTATAAAGCTGCAGGCACTAATTGCTCGTTTAGTTTGTAAGCGGGGGCTTAAAGGTAAGTGGTAAGTGGTGTTTTTAACAGAGATGGAAATTTATGATTAGAATACAAAGAGGCTAATTGAGTGATCAATATATACATCCGATATTTTAAATATAATGTTTTCTTTTCAAACTTGTTTCCATCTATGTTGTGAATCTGTCTTTCAGTTTGGTTTTCGATATGTACTCACTAGTTCCATTTAGATGTGCCGCAAATGCCTTGGCCTGAGCCTGTTCCTCGTGTTGCAGACGCAACGCCTCGGCCGTTGTATCTTCCACTTCATCGTCGTCCGCATCGATTTGCATGGGCAGGGGCGAGGTGGAGTTTGTGTCGCGCTGATGATGATTGGCCAGGGAGGCGGCCTTAGCGGCTAGATTCTTATAGAACTCCAGTTCCTTGACATGATCCTTGCTATCGTACGCCGAGTGAATGGAGTGCGCCGGTGAGACCAGCGTTGTCTCCATATCATCTTCGTTGTTGCTAATGATGTGGTTATGATGGTGCTGCTGCTGTGAATGATGCAGCGGATGGTTTTGATGATGGTGGTGGGAGGTGTGGCTGCTACTGCTGGGCGAATGGATTTTATGACAGCCAATCTCCTTCTCGTAGTCCTGCAACAAAAGTAGATAAGTTTAAGGATTACTTAAGAGTCAACCGGACGAAATGTGACTTAAAGTTAGGCAAACAACTTTAATGAGCAACTGCGTGAGTTTATTACACATACGCCACGTGCGTCATAAATCATAGCTGAGGACAGCAGAATGAATGGTGAGTTGTGATTGCTTTTATTATTATTAAATTATATTTGTGCGCATTTGGTAATTATGTAATCCACAGCATTGTCAATTGTTTGACCACGCCCATTTGGGAATGGCGCCTATTGTGAACACAGGGATCCAAATGTTTGCTGATTGGATTATTATTTAAGCGACAGCGACGACGGCTTTTACCCGTATTACATTACATTTTGTCAGCTCAACGAGAATTAGCTTGCGTGTGTGTGTGTGTGTAAATGTTCATTTACATGTTTAAACATATACTCTATCACATTTAGGGGGGGGGGGGAGACTGCTATTCTACAATTTGAGTTAATAAGTTAATTTAATTTTTGTTTGTAATTGTCAACGCACTTTTATTGTTTGACACTTATTGTGTTGCCTGATGCCGTTGATGCTCATATTGCTGGGGTTGTAGCTCAATTTATGCAAATTTAATTGCTTGCAATTGTGCACTTTTGTGTGCGTGGGATAAATAAATTGCAGGACATGACAGAATTGAACAAGCGATTTAGAAAAATAGCAGTGTTTTTTCCAGTTATTGAAATTTAAAAAAAAAAATTCCTTCAATACTTTTTAAGCAAAACTCTTAAATGTGCAGAAAATTCAATGTTTTTTTTCCTGTTTGTTATTTTAAAGAAGGAACTTGCCCTTAGGTAAACAACATAGCATAGAAAAAGAATATTTATAAAAAAAGTGTAGAAAAAGCAAGTAGAAAGGTAAACCAATATAATTATTGGCAATTAATGCTGGCGACGCTCTCCAAATGTGCGACTAACCCGGCACGGGGACAGACGCTTAAAACAGTACGTTCGATGGAGTGGGGGATGGCTGGGTGGAAGGAGACCAACATTAATGCTAGGGCGTTGAAGTTGCCTAAGTGCGGGTTGTTGGCATCGTCTCCGTCCGGCATCGTGAGTCGCGACGTGCCCTGGCCAGAGCTTCAATTAAATTTTATTTGCATAGGAAATTAACATAATTGTAGTGCAAAATAACAACCCAAAAACAAAATAGAAAAAAAATACAAACAAAATATAACCAAAGTAAAAGAGCAATAAAAATAAGCAGCGAACGTGACAGTATAGCAAAAAGTGTTAAATGTGTAAGTAAGGAATAAATGCAAATAGAAATGTGTTGGCCAATGCAATGGTAATTAAATGAATTTTTATCTAAGTGTTAAATGCTCGGTGAACCAATGGGCAAAACAAATTCAATGAATGTTGCTGCCTGCAAATGCGATTATACATGTAACTGAAAAATTAATGCTAGAAAAATTATTTAACATTAACATTTAACAGAAAACTATGAGAATAATGTGTTGAATGGTTAACAGTCTTTAAGTCCATATAACTAATATCTTCTTATCTCGCATTTAACAAACTCAATGCTCCTATCAACTTTATCGACACTTAAAGATCCCCTGTTCACCTTTTACAAAACGCTTAGCGCCCGTAAGTATGCAACGTTACCAGTCTGAAGTGCAAGGACATTAATTAAGCGTTTGATAAATTTCATTGCCGCGTGCCAAAACTACATTAGAAAAATTGACATTTATTGACGCGTTGCGCAAACAGGTAAAACAAACAACCACAACTACTTAAGCAACGAGCAGCGAGCAGCTGGCTGCTGGCGAGGACAGTCAAAATCATTTAAAAAAATGTATACGTAGCAGGAGGTGCAGCAGGACATCTCGCTAGTTGTTTGCCACCTGGCGAGGACGAGCAAGTTAATGCCGTTGAACAGCAAATCGAACTAAATTTATGACACACAGCAAACGAGAACAAAAAAAAAAACAAATATGATAAACTACAAAAAAATGGAGAAAAAATGATGAGAAAAAAAAATTAAATGTCCTGTATGCATGTCCTTTGTGCAAACAGGCGGCAAACAGACGGCAACCGCCGACGACGCTGACACTCACTATATGCCACACAACACATACACGCACACACACCCAGAGAAAAGTAGTTGTGTTGGTGGGTTGACTGCAGCTGGAACTGGAACTGGAAATGAAGCTAGAGCTGAGCTGGGGCTGATGCACTGATGTGCAATGAATTAACTTTTCAACATATTTACACACGCTCAATTGAATGGTGTGGCGTGGGTGGGTGTTGGCAGTGCGAAAGAGGCGCGAAGTGTTGGGGCAGGCCAGGTTGTTCGCTGTGCTCGCGGCACCAAAGTTACGGAACAAAACAGAGCTTATAATGAGGCGCTGACATGTTGGCTATTGTTGCCGGCAGTAACAGTAGTTTTCGCAAATGAGCGGAAATTAAAAGCTGATTTAGTATGAAGGCTATACCTATAGAACGGTGGTTGGAGAATAGTCGGGAAAGCAGGCATGGACATTACTGCTTATAGTCTTGTGTAAGGAAGGTGTCAAGAAGTTTATAAAATAAGAACATTCAGATGTATCAAGCAGATGTGAACTAATTAGCAGAGGGAAGATGTACTAAAGCTTAAATGACTTCTGGTAATGCCAATCTATTTTTATACGGACTTTAACACCCAACAACACTGTATGATGACGACGGCAATACGAGATGTTTAATAACCTAGTTATAACGTGTGACGTTCATAAATGAAACTGTATGAAGAAGTGACTCAAAAAGCTTAGCGTGACCTATTCTCATCATTCAAAGCAGAACTTTTCAATCATTAAATATATCTTTACTTAACCTACATGAAATACGTAACTACATAACATAATTTTCTTTTATATATATGAGATCTCATACTAACAATCCTAAACGAACCCCACAAGACTTTACATTTTTTTGCAATTGTTTTTTGTCATAACATTTTTTACGATTTCAACATTAACTCAAATGCAACTTCAAGGTGTTTACTGTCAATGCAATCACCTGACGTTAATATCTCAGTTGCCAGGCGCGTCTCAACATTTGCAATACAAATAACCACAAAAGGTAAAGCGCCAAATTTATAGCCATGCCACTTGAACCCCATCACCAGCGCTGGACAGTGGCAGCCAAAAGCAAACGACCGAGCTACCACCCTTAATCAGATACTCAAACCCAGGACATGTTCCATATCAAGCGAGCACTTGAAGCCGCCGAACTTTGAATGTACAGCAACTTTTACTTTTTTTTTGTATTGTTTCAGGCGATGCCGTCAAAAGAAAATAAGTCAAAAAATAGAAAATGAATTGAATTATTGCAAAGAGCGCCAGTGTTGCCCAGCGATAGGATGAAGTGGAAAGGTTCGTAGGCTGGGATGGTTGAGGATGCTGGGCACTTGACAGCCCCAGTGATAAGCAAAAGCCCCGGCGCGAAATGGAAATGCGATGGCGGCGACTGCGACTGCGATGGAAAACGATGGCAGCTTTTGCTTTCTTCTTATTATGCGCCAGGCACTTTTTCCCTGTGTGTTTATTGTGTGTGTTTTTTTATGTGTTTTAAGACTGTTATGTTTCTTGTTTTGCATGCCCAGTATTTATAAGTTGATTGTGGAAGTTGTTCACATTTGCTTATTACATAAACATAACTCTATATAATAGTATATTGAGGAATTTTCTAAAATAACATACGTCAAGTAATTTATAAGTTCTGAACCAACTTGCCCTTTGTGATATCATTATTTTAATATATAATTTTTTCATTCATTTCTCACTAACAGGGTATCTTCAAGTCATCAACTGTCTATTGCTCAATACTTGCTTGTTTTGTTGCATGCTTTTGAGCGCGACGCCGAATACGAAATTATAATTCACACATGCGACCAGGGCCGAACGCGACTTGTGGAATGGGCTTGGGGCCCTGGCATTACTCTTTGGGTGTCGGAGTGGGCTGAACTGAGTTTGAGGTGGCAAGGGTTCTGGTTGCTGGTTGTGCTTGACCATTTGCAGGGTGCGCGCTGCCGTCGCCTGTTAAAAAATGCAATTGCCAAAAAGTAGCAAGCAAAAAGAAAATAATAAAGAAATCCGCAAAAGCAGCAACAGCAGCGACTACGTTGCTTGTTTGCTTTAATTGCAAATGGCATTTTTTGGGGGGCCGCGTGCGCGTTACAAGTTGACCAACAGCCACCCGGGGACCCTCAACCCACATTGAGTGGACATGCATTTTGTAGAAGGGGAGAGAAAGTTGGATACAGGGGAAAAACAGGCTCATAAATTGTCGAAAAATATTTGACTTGTTCTATTTTTGGTCGCCCTGTGTGCCTGCTGTGGCCAGCAATATGCCATATGCTTGGCCAGCACACCACCCGAATCAGCCCCTTACCACCTCACCCACCTCTCTTGTTGTTCATGTGGATGCAAACATTTTTGGTAGATGCTACCACGAAGCCTCATGTATTTGTAGAGCCTGCCTGCTGCCTGGCTGCAATGCACTTTTGCATATTTAATGTTTTGTTTAATGCAAATGTACATAATTTCATCACTGAGCATGCGTATGTGTTGCGTAAGTGAGTACATATGTATTTGTTTATTTGTATTTGTTTTCTCTCTGTTGTTGTTTTGTTGTGTATAGTTTTTATTTTGTTTCTACTTTTGAGCCTGTTAAGTCGCACACCCGCACACACACATACTGGCAAAGAGAGGGAGAGAGATAGATGAGAAAAAATTTTTCAATTAATATTTATGTTGCTTTATATGCCTGAATTGTTAATGCCCCAAGCTCAAATGAAACAAAATGGCCATAATGGTAAATGTGAACCTTTGGACATGCCTTCTAGCATTTCAGCGTTTGACCATTTGTGGGCGTTCTTGTACTCTAACCCGGTGCTATAGGCGTGGCGCCAGCTATTGGCAATGTCATTGAACAATACTAGTTGCTAACAAGTTAGACAATTGTTTGCCTATATATACATATATATGTGAGATTGTGGTAAGAGTTCAATGGACTTTAGTTCGTTGAGATTGCCAATAAGAATAAGAGGATGAAGTAGAGAAGGGAACTTATGTTAGTGGTTTAAATAAAAAGCAGAATGAATATAACAAAACGTAGCCAATAAGTTACATTATATAATCGGCTTAACACCAATCCGGGACAGGAATATGTTTGTCAATTACTTTAAGATAATTTCCTTGAATAAAACTTTTTCCGATGGTAATGCAGATCTAATTAATCTAGATGCCTTACCGCTCAATGAATGGTATAACATTTAAAAAGGTTCACTTTCGAGCAAGTAATTTAAAGAAATTGATTGTGAAATTTTAAATATATTTCAATCAAAATTTCAGCTTTAAGTGCAGTTTTATTGAAGAACTCCAACCATAAATCAAAACCATTTGAAAAAGCAAAAACGTACAGGTTTCAAAACATTCATATCTGAATTCGCAGCATCGATTCGCCTTGTCGAACAATTTGAAGTGGGGTACAACTGAATGTGCATTGAGCAAATCCATTGACCTGCAGCATCAAGTGAACAGACCTCCCAAAAAAATTGACACAGAAACAAAAAAAGCGCAGATAAACGAATAAAAGCAAAACAAAACCGAAGAGAATATAGCAGACGAACAAAAATAAACAAAAATATAAACGTGAGCCGCCATTTGCAATAGCCGAGCGATTTCTTGCACAATTTCCTCGGCACACACACGGCACAGGCAGAGGCAGAGGCTGAGGCAGTGTGATAAAAATGTAAACTTCAGTTTCAGTCCCAAAAATCCAAATACGAGTACAACGGCCGTCGAAGCCGAAGCCCATTACTGATAGTCCCCTTGCTCCACCCCACCCCCGCGCTTTGCAGTTCAATCAGTCCGTACAGCAAACAAAAGCTGCAAGCTGCAGACATTGCAATTTTCACGAGCATTTGACCGGTTCTCTCTGTCTCTATATACAACGCCTATGTATGTAGTATGTAGATGGATGGTTGGGTGGGGAGGGGGGAGTATTGGGTCGCAGTCGCAGCTGACAGTCGCATGGCGAATGGCCAAACAAAAACAAAAAAGCGTGCAAAACAACAGCGAAGCACAAAAACCAAAACAAAAATGTGTAAAAAATAATGGAGCAAAAGTGTGTGTGGAGAGAGCCGCAACACATAAAAATGGAACAAAACACAGGAGAGCCAAAACTGACGCCAGAAAGAGAAAAAGAGAGTGAGAAAGAGAGTGGGACACAGTAGATTGCCTCCACTTCATGCCCAACCCCCTGTCGCACTGGTCCACTGGTCTAAAGGCCCATCAACAGCGGCAGCAGCAGCAGCGACATCAATGGGCGCTCCACTCAATCAACCCCACGTAACCGATGTGTGTATGTGTGTCGTAGATGGGAGAGGTGGGGTGTTGCTGTTGCTGCTGCTGCTTGACAACAATGAAGGCCAAGTATTGTCCAGGGCAGCGCATTTCAACCTCCCCAAAAACCCACAGCACACCCAATTTGCTTTCTTTTTTTTTTTTGCTTCCTTTCGTACTATTTTGCTGAGCATTTTTTTATGCGCCGCTTCATTTAATTTTTCTTTTTTCTTCCGTTTGCTTTCTTTTGCTCGCCCTTTCTCGCACTCGCTCTCTCCCTTGCGCTCTCTCTTTGTATATGGTGTATTTTTTTTGCTGTTGGCCATTTTTCATGTTGGCCTGAGCGCCGTGTTTGCCTGCTACAACTTTCTGACTGCTTGGTCGCTGGTCAGCCGCAGTTATTCTTGGGCCCCTCTTGACGTTCGCTGCTCAAATAAATGCAGTTTGACCACCCCACGTGACCACCCACCTTTTGCAGTGCCCCCTCTTGCACTGGCTCAGGTTAACGGCAACGCCCTCTCTTGCATTGCGTATGCAAAACTTTTGCTTGATTTTCACTTTTGGCGGTACATTTCATTATTTTTATTTTTGACCAGCCAAAATAAAAGTAAAAGTTGCGCACACACACACACACATACACAACCCCGCCTCCCACTCCTTTGACTGGTCAGTCGGGAGTGCCTCATTCCACAGTGTTTCTTTCAATTTTTTGGGCGTCTGTCGCGGCATTTATTGCTACGTTGCAGAGACCCTCAGGGCGGCCGCTCCGTTTGACTCTGATGCTCATTTACATCAAATTTTTAATTGGAATTGGTGCCAGAGAGAGTAGAGATTAAAAGCAATGAAGGGGAGGGGGAGAGAGAGATGGAGGGAAAGAAAAAAAAAGATAGGCAGACAATAAGCCAGAAGCGGCTTAGAAAAATTGATTGCCAGTTTTTTTTTTTGCCAATTGCGACAGTCATTGACGTTTTTTTTTAATGATGATTATTGTCCATTGGATATATTACGCATACGTACGTGGAAAAGGCTCAAAAATGTCACTAGAGTGTTGTAAAGAAGATTTTGAGAAATAAATAGAGAAGCAAAGCTGATAAATAAGTTAAATAAGATAGAAAAAAATATAAAGAGATAGAAAAAGAGTAATCGGGAGAGAGGTAGTTATATTTCTGATAAATAAAATCATTCCTAAATATATTTTGTTTCTATCCTTTACTTCATCTGCATTAATTTTTTTTTATACTCTGCTTGTTTCTGTCTCTTCCCATATTCCCTATCATTTGCTTAACCGCTTACTTAGTTTCGTTTTTACCAACTCATTTCCTATCTTATACGTGTGCACCGAATCAAATGTAGTCATAGGGTCTAGTATCTCTTTCGTATAAATACAATAACCCTACAGTTATACCATTACTTCATCCCACTTGGCTGCTGCTTTGTCACCTTTAGCGTCAGGCTGAAATATTTTTTGCTGCTCCGGGCACAGCATCACTCGGCTGGCTACCTTTTTGCTTTAACTCGTGCACTTGTGAGCACCATCCTACCCCAGACCTACCTATCTCAATTTGTGCCTGTTTCTGCTATTTTTAACAATTTTTTCGTAGGCGGATTTTTGTTTGCTTTTTAAGTTACCCCATTTACCCACACGCCACTCTCTTTGACTTCGTTGCTCCCTTGATCAATGCTTGGCTAACGTTATGTTTGTTGTTTGTCTGTCGCTTTCTTTTACTTCTTGTTGTTGACTGGCATTTTGGTTGTTGTTGTTGATGCGTTTTTTTTATTTTAGGTGGCCGTTGAGAAAACACAAAAGCTTTGCATTTTAATGCAAATGTTTTCTTCTCTTTGCACACACACATGAGATGTGCGTGTATGTATGTGCTCGTCTACGCTTTCCTCTACACTTCTCATTCGCTGACGTCGTTGCGTTTTTATCAAGAAAACGAAAAAGTAACGCTTGTGCGCCTGCTGCTGATTGGTCCTGTTAGCCCTCCCACTCGCTCCACTCATCCCATGTGTGCGCTTTAGTACCCCTAGCTACCCACATGTACCACAATGACAACAGCAGAGAAAACATTTTTGTTTTAGCCGTAGAGCAACACACCCATTTTATTGTTCATTGTCCCTGTCGCACAGCCTGTGGGTCGTTTGGGTGCCTTGCATCTGCTGGGCAAGGTAATGTAATAAAGAACGCCATTCGATATTTGAATGCATGACACTTAAATATAATAAATCACTTAATCGTTGACTTTGATACATAATAAAAGTTTCAAGAATACAGGAAAAATAGCAAAGGAATACTAGAAAAAATATGTCCATATAAGTTTTAAGAAATTGTTCATTTTAACATGAACAAAATCTCTTATCAACTGTTTAACATGCATCTACTTAAAGTGTAACCAATCTAAAAACCAAATTGGCATTTAGATTAATACTGCATTTCCAGTTTATAAAAAGATTCTTAGATCGAAATTCATGATAAAGTTATACCCAAAAATTAAAATTTAAAATAGGTTTGAATTTTCCGAAGTCATAACTTCTCAACTTGAAGAAATAATACCTTTGCTAGTTAAAAAAACCAATTTTATCAATGGTTTCTAACGTATTTTCCCATTTTTCTGCACTATTTATATCTTATATGATTTCATTAAATGTTTGTTTCCAACCAATCCCTAATCGTCTCAACGATTGAGTTGAACCAAATGTAATTACTTTGCGCTGCATATTTGCAACGTGTCTCGTGCTACTTGAACATGTTACACTTTCGCGTACCCTACACCCCCTACACCTACACACCTGCCCATCCCCACAATCCTTACGTTTAGCTGCCTTGGTGTTGGACACATGAAGCTACTACAACACTTTAAAATTAATATTCCTATTTTTCAATTACAACTGACACTTGTCTATGGCAGCCAGGCCCAGACCTCTGTTCACACCCTCTCTTACCCACCCAAAAACATATATAGCATATAGAAAGAGAGAGCCTACCAAGAGACAGCCGCATGAGTTGCAATTGTTGCTAGTCGGACGTCGGCGCCGTCGTGGATGTGAATGGCGCACACCCAATGTAAAATGTCATTACCGTTGACATAAATGAATGGCTGCATTCATTGCATTTGGCAGGGTGTTCTTTGAGTTCGTGGTGAAAAACAAGATTAACACACAACCAACCACTAGCAAACAACCCACCAAGCACCACAGCAACAACAGCTTAACATTAGTTTCATTGTAATTTTGCATTAGCGATTAGTTAATTGAAGTCAAGCTAGCAGGTGGATTGTGTGGAACGTATTCGAAATGAGCTACTAAATGTGAACAAATGTGCGATTTAGGGATAAAAACAAACGAGTTTGATACGTTTATCGACACATATATATCGATTAAAATGAGCATATATATATGTAAATAATTTATCTAGATAACACTTGTCATCATTTAGAAAAAAAAAACAAATAACTGAAACAGTCATTATTTAATTACAATAAAAAGTTAATAAATCGTCACTGCAAAATAAGCAAAGTCCGGGTTTTTGAATCCGCATTTCTTTTATATTGCTATAGAGGAATGCAAATAAATTATTGAACATTCAACATTTTCTCAACATTTAACATGAAAATATTCCTCCAGTTTGGTTATCATTTCCATTACTAATCATGCATTATTGTAAGCGCGTAATCCGATCATTTCTTTCATTATTGTTGGCCATTAGAGTTTAATTACTGCTTCGTTGTTGAGCTGTAAATGAGCAACTGTTTGTTCCCCCTTCCCATTCCACCCACATTGCACATTCTACCCTAATATGTTGTCTAGCCTTGGAGCATGGAGCACGGAGCACTGACCATGAGCGCAAAATATAACATTTCCAATTAAAATTTTGTACAGCAGCAGCAGAAGCAGTTTCTCTGCCGCCGAATAAAAAGGTTATTAACATATTTGCCATAACGTGGGCCATTTGGTTGAGCTACCCCTTTTTCACTGCCCCCCTTTACCCTTCAGTTCCTTCATCTGTGTGTGTGTGGGTGTGTGTATGATATTTACCAGCATATTTGTCCCAAGCTGTTGCCATTAGTTGGCATGCAATCGAGCAACTTGTCCGAAAACCATGAGCTGCCCAAAGCAGCTCAACTAAGTAGCAAAAGTTCTATAACCAGATTTCCAATGCAAACATACACAGAGTGGGAACGAGACAGTGTTAGAGAGGGAGCGCAATAGGTGGCGACATGCATGCATGCATGGGTGCCTAAGTAGCTGCGCTGTCTTCATTAAAAAGTGCCACCCAAAAAACTCCCAACAGCAACCGAGAACCCAGAACCCATGTAACGTTAGAAGTTGCAACTACAACAACAACAGCAACAAATCGAGCTTCATTCCTAATTTAAATGCAAATGAGATTCATTTGCCAACAAGAGAGAGAGTCCGGGAAAGCGAAAGAAAGAAAGAGAGAGAAGGAAAAGAGCTGCAACATTGGACAGGCTCATAACCCTGGTCTCGGTCAAAGCCATCGCACATAGAACAGGAGCATATTACCCAAACCCGAACAAAGTTTTTTCGGAGTGGCCTACCTTGGAGCTCAGCTTTTCTTTTGATGATGGGGTGTGTACGTATGTGTGTATGTAGCTTCTCCGCTCTGCTCCGCTCGGCAGCTACATTTATGCAAGTAGCTTAAATGGCTACAAAATGCGTCGCTTCGGCGAGATTTGTTGCATACATTAGTGCTCGACTAGTAGTAACCGACGGACGGTTACGGGTAACGCTTAGGCGCAACTTAAGCCCAACAATGTGACTGAGGCAGACACCAAAACATAGACCTATGTTTCACCAACACCCCTCGACTTGCCCCCTGACTCGGTTGCAATCATCAGCCTGCTAGCTCTAGCTACTTTCAGTGCCAGCTCTTCTTCCTGTTCAGGTGTCCCGCTGCCTGCCACCGACTAGCCCAACCGCCTGCAAATATAATCAGCCTGGAAATATGCTATGCTTTTTGGATTTCTTGATTAGTGCCGTTGCTGTTACTGGTGTTGCCTGGCTTTGGTTTTTCTTTCTGGCGTCTTTCTCTTTTTCACTCTTCATATCCCTGTCTCTGTTTTAGCCAACTGTCTGACTGGCAGTTGATTTTGACTGGAACTGACTCTTGGGCTGGTTGGCCGTAGGCGTTTGGTTGCCAACCGCACATTGCACGAGAAATTACGTTTCACAATAATGGGGTGGATGTTGGGGTGGGGGATCGAACAGAAGACATTGTTATCTAGCAGCCATATTGGTCTGTAATTAGCACTGGTCCTGTCTTCAACGTTACCAAATGCTATATTGTTTCTTGCATTTTCTTAGAATTAATGTTATTGCAATATAAGCAGAAGCTTTTATGGTTTTATCAAAGCAAATAATAGTTAATAATAGCAAATCTTACGTAAGACAATATTAAGAGTACTTTTTTCCTAGCTTTCTCCTTCAACTTTTCCGTATTTACTTATGAAACGCAGAAAATAAATATCCATCTCTTTTCTTGTTTTCTTTGTATATGTATATATTTATATATTCTGACCGCCCATTTAACTGCTCAGCTCTGTTATAAATACGTACAGAAAAATTGCGTTCATCTATATAAATGTATGTATTGCAACATCCTGCTTACTATGTACTAACAACATATATGTATCTGAAATGTCTGTAAGTATATGGATAAATTTATTACTCATGCGCCACGTTGCTTAGAGCACCAATCAATATGCAAGCCATCAAATATTTAAACTAAAAGTGCAAAATAACAAAAATGGCTGCGAAATTTAACACACAACATCAAAATCTAAAACAAGTGTGAGCGTGTGGGAAAGAGATAGAGATATGGCAAAAGCTGTTGCTAGACACAATGACAAAAGTCTTCTAATTGAGTGCAATGGCATGAAGGCATGTGTGAACGAGTGAAAGAGAAGGTCTTAAAGACTATGTGTCCATGTTTGTGTCTGTGTGTGTGTGTGTGAGCTAGACAAGTGGATAAAGACAAATTCAAGGCAGCAGCTGTAAAGTATGCAACAAAACCGAAACCTTCCTTTGCGGTTAAAATGCATTTGCAGTTATGAATATACACATCCACACATGCATATTATACTCACATATCTATGTACATATGTTTGTGTATATATGTATATATCTTGTTGATTTCTAAAATTATCAAGAGAGAGCGAGAGAGAGGTTTGAGTTTTTTGTGGCACTGCCATTTGCTGGTCTTATCCTGCATGTGGCCATTTTTTGAATGAATTATTAAATGCTTTGTAATTTATTTGATTGTGATTGTGTTTATTGCAATGCATGTACAGTTAACTCGTACGTACGTACGTATGCATGTGTATGTTTGAGTCATGTATTTATTGCACTTAGCTGTTTAGGGTTACATATATACACACAAAAACTTAGATACATCCAGAGCCTCACACGCCACACTTTTAGTTCCATTGTTGAAATCTTATGCATTTGTAATGCATTTGAAATATTTTCGGTTGGTTAAATGCAAGCCCGAGCTCCAATGACAAGGCGTTCTACTCAATATATGTAGGAGTGTGTGTGTGTTGCAGATAGTTTGCCTGTTGTAGGGGCTGTGTATGATGTGTTGTTGGTTTTTTTTGCCGCAATTTATTGATCAATATCTTTACTAAGGCTTTGGCGTCATTAGTTGGTTAGTATAAGGTACACATATGAGTATAATATATATATGGCCTTTATAAACCATTATGCGAACAGCACATATTACAACGTTGCAACTATCTATTTGATTGCACCATTATTCCAAGTAAGCTTACTTTTAAAAGCTTTGTAAATCTTAACATTCCAAATATTTTTATTTAAGTTCAAAGCAAAACCAATTAACATTAGTTATTCCAGCAATCTTGGTTACTTAAAGTATAACTTGGTGCACCGCTTCAAAGAAGTTAGGCAAGTTAAGAACTTCGGACGCCATTTTGATCGGAAATGTCAGACAAAATAGTTAGTACACACACTTAGATGTGCTGACAAACATAATTAGATTGCATTACATAAGTGTCGCCTAGGCGGCCAGTGACTAACCACTAAGGCAAGGCACAGACACAGACACACACACACACACACACACACATAGACACGCATACAGATTCTCTGTCTTAGCTCTTAACCCTAACCCGAGGCAATTTCAATAAAATTCGGTGCTAGTCTGGGGCCGAAGTAGAACCCAAAAAGCAGTCGAATGTCTCAGACACAGACCACAGCGATGTCTCGTCCTGGCATTATGCCTTGTCCAACACATACACACACACACATATACACATTCACTCACACACACATTAAGTACCCACCCTCTTTGGGCAATGTGAGCTGTAGGATTTGGCCAAGGCAATGGCCTTTCAAAATTTTCGAATTTACGTAAATTTAACTTTCTTGAAATACACTTAACTGTAAAATTAATTATAAAAGGCAATTGTGTGTTCGTTCGTGTGTCTGGGCATGTTATACACGCACATACACACACCGCACACACACTCACACACACACACACAGCCACACAACCCACTTAAGTTTGTCTTGGTCTTTGGCCGAAAAGGTGTTGGCATGGAATTTGCATAACCAACTGAACGTCAATGTCTTCTGCATGCGACCAGCATATGAGTATGTATGTTTGCGTGTGTGTACTATGTGTAAGCATGTACAGTTGTGCGCGTCGACATTTGCATACACGACCAACGTTGTATACATGACCGACTAGTTTCTATGTATGCGAAAACACACTAATTAAATGTTGAAGGCAGTTTATATTGATGCCCCCGCATGGCCAACGGGCAGGCGAATCAGGGTTATGGGGAAATATGGGTATGGTAATGGCAATGGGAGTGGGTATGAGTATGGAGCCAGGCACAGGTAAATGTACATATATACTCAGCGTTATATATATCAGAAACTCTTCTTCGTGTGTGTGTATGTTTACTCGGCTTGCCTAAGAAAATCTATAGCCAAAGGAGGGGGAAACAGCTCAAACTCACAACCGCAACCAAATGTCTTCATTTTGCACATCAAACCAAATGCAGCCACACACACATTATCAGGTAGATTGCATGTGTGTGTGTGTTTGCCAAGGATTTGTAATTACATTCGGTATCATTTGGACTTGTCTTTGTTGCCCAAGGCAGTAACAGCATCAGCAGCAGCAGAAGCAGCAGAGCTAGAATGTGGCATGCAGCATATTCATTGCTTATATGTACGACTATTTTATTTGTCGATAAATTATAATGTCCCTCTGATGCAAGCTATAAGCATTGGAATCTAACTGCTTAGAAGCTAAAGAGCTTATTGATTTTAAAAAGGGTTAGTCAGTTTTTACACTGAATACTAAAAAAAAAGACTTTTAAGCTTTTAGAAATTGTGCCGTACTTCTGCTAATTCTCAAGTTTATACTGAGTGATTTTTTGTGGCTTTTTGTTTAGTCGAAGCTTTTGCCTCGTAATTATGCATTATGCAATGCAATTATCAGTCTGACAGTTTGGTTAATGCCACAACTCTATGGCTAACTAGCTACGACGGCGTAGCTAGTTATAGGCTCCAACAATAGGACAATGTCTTGAGGCTCTGCCACCTGCCCGGTTTACACACGCAGACATTTTTAATTAAACGTAAAATTTTGCGCTATTGATTAGTTTCAAAACAAGTGAAGAGAAGAGAGAGTGAGCGCAGAAGGAGAAGGGAATGCCATGCGAGCATGTTAAATTGTGCAGTCCTAGTTATTGCCAACGCATTAGTATTAGCGCCTCAAATGACGTGACTTGCACGTACAAGGGGTGGCGTGTGGTAGGATAAGAAGGTAGCGCTTGCAAGTTGGCTTGGTTGGGGCTGCCATCAAAACTGACATGCAAACAGCCAACAGGACTAAAGGTTTGGAGGACTGCCGCCTTGTCATTGTATGGCTGCCAAGCCACAACACACGCGGACGGGAGGGCAAGGCAGAAGTTTGGTTGCGAGTTTTGGTTGCCAGTTTGGCGTCTTTTTAACACAATGACAGTTAATTAGATTGTAAGGATAGGTAAAAAGGATATATGTATGTGCAAGACGAATGTTGAGTTTTCTATGCAGGTGCAATAGTTTCGCCAAGCAAAACTTTTACGTCTACCTGTAAATGAGCCTAATTGACTTGGTTACGAAAGTGGTTGCGACAAGCTTGCAACTGTGAATCTAAATGCTGAACTAGGTATAGATGTATCTAATATAGATACATAAAATATTTACCATTTTATTATGTTATCTATTAACTCATTTTTATTTCTCAAATCGATAGTTGCATGCTATTAATAACTTAATTTAAAGACCCTTTCATTCCCAATTGTTAAATCAACTTTCAAGTTTTCAATTGCTTGAAAATGTGCTCATTAAATTGCTAGTTCTTCTACTAATGAAATCATTAAAATTGTTTAAAGGAAAGTTTACGAATGGCAAACACACACACAAACAGTGTAACAGTGGCATGCAAAATTTATGTGGCTAGTTGAAACTATGTTTCGGCTACATATAATAAGCTCACAGACACAGTTACACGCACATTCACTGCTTGGAAGGAAGGATATACGAGGAAAGGACATTGCCTTGAGCCGACCGAAACAAATACAGACACAGTCAAAGTTGCGAGTGGCGCATTTAAAGGCAAAGATACCAAACCAAACTACCACCAAGCTGGCCATGCCTCCACCTCCAATGCCGCCAGTGCGCTACTTAAACCCTTGCCCGAAAACTATTCCACCCATGCGACCCAATCTTCTGCAAGGAGCAGAGCGTCGGCCAGACATTGAAAACATGATTTTAGTGTTTTCAAATTTGAATTTTAAACAAGTCATAATATAATTTGGCTAAGCAGCAAAAGCAAAAGCAAAGCAAAAGCCCAAAACCAAAACCGTTCACCCGTTCCCCATCTTACTTGTTAGGCTCTTGTCTGTGTGTGTCCACTTGCCGGGCTTTAATCCGGCACAGAACATCTCAAACCATGCCCGTATAACCCAAAAACCCCAAACCCAAGTCCAGCTAGACACGCAGCTCGAGAAAATTAGCTCAAGTTGAGGAGGGGATCCCAGCTCATTTTTCGCATGGCGTTTTTCTTCCAGCACAAAATTGTGAAATTCAAATTAGATACAAAAGTCTATATCTATACAAACTATATACATGATGGGTGTGTGAGTGTGGGTGGGTGGTGCGGTTTGGTCGCGTCAGGCAAACTATCTAACACGAAATATTGTAATTTTCTTTCAACTAAAGACGTAAACGGATATTAGCAGCAAATGTATCTCCACGTCATTTGTCTTTACCGCCTGTCCTGCTGCCACAACTCAGTTTGCAGCAAGTGGTTATGGAAGCGCCTTTTGTTATCGAATACGCTGATTAGCTTGTGAGCAGGGTTGATTCACATCGCAGACGACAGCGCAAACTTAAGCGAATTTTCAATTAATCGAGCAATTACAGTTTGTAATTCAACAAACTGTTCTTAAGGTTGCGTTGATAGCTTGAAATGTGCGTGCGGTGCTATCGAATATTACTTTATTTACTTTATTATATCTCCTTGAGTAATAGTAAAACCAGAAGTGATCTTCAAAAGAACCATATTTTTACTATTAATTTTTATATTTAAACTATCGATTATTGTCGAATAGGTCCAATTGACAATAATGTATAAAAAATAATTTGATTTATTGATTTAATAATGCGTATGTATTATTTTTAAGTAATCTCTTATTCGATATCTGTTCTCGAATGCTATCTCTAATTGCCTAGTGTGTTCCAATGTAAATCGAAACTGCTTATGACGTTGGTATCAGAACTTTTAGCCGACTGGTAGCTCCAGCGCCTGGTCTTGGATAGCTGTCGTGGGCTAGCCAAAAGGGACTAAGTATGTAATCACACACACACACATATTTATTTTAAATCATATAGTAGTTGTGCTGTCGCCGTCGCCGTCGCAGTCGCAGTCACCGTCGACGTTGCCCTCGCTACACTTTGAATATGCTTCGATGGGCTGAATGGAGTGTGGGCGTCGCATTTCTAGGGCGTTGTTATCGTCAACTTGGCTTGCATACATTTTCCATTCTAATTTCTAATTATTTATATAATGTGTGTGTGTGTGTTGTGTGTTCATGTTTTAGTTGTAGCTGTCTGACCAGTTGGGTGGGCTGTGTCCTCGTCCTGCCGGATGGCCCCCTCTTTGTCCACCCGCCGTGCCACACAGCCTGTCTGTCTATGCGAATTAATTAAGTGTTTTCGTGCGCGGGCAAAATCCTTTTGCGGTTCAGTTGCCTCTGTGGGCTGAGTAAAAGTTGTAAGGTTTAGCTAAGACTAAGGCGTTCTGTATGTATGTATATATGTATATGAATACTTTGTGTGTTGAGGGAAAATCAATTATAAATTAAACATTTATTAAAGAAAGCAGTTCCTTTGTAGCAGCAGCAGCAGCAGCTAACAGAAACAACTCAAACTGAGTCAGTTTACTATGCCTATGCAAATGAAGAGCGGCATAAATAATGCGACATCATTATTTAGGCAGGTAGGCGAAAGATATAGCAACGGATGCGATACAAACAGAAAGAAGGTTGTCTCTGTCATCAGGGCAACCAAGATACTAGTTTCTGGTTTATAAGAGCAACGCATCGAAGGTAAAACCAAGCCATCCATCCATCCATCAATTATGTTGAAGTCAAGCTTTGCCTTTTGGCAGCTGCTTAAATGTGATTCCACTCATTTCGATTGTCTTTCCAGCAAGGTTCGCTTGATTATGCACATGCATTTGCTCAACGCGCTCGTACATCAAACTCGAGACTCGAGACTCGAAACTCGGACTGGAGAAGTCAAACTCAAACAAATGCGGCCTGCATGCATATACGATCTACACATACGACCATATGCTGATAGATGCTGAGTATAACTGATTTGTGTGTATATATCTGCATTGGTAATTTGTTATAAAGCGACTTTAATATGGCACGCAGTCAGCCCCTTGATTTTTCATTCCATCACAACTGTGTATTTTATTTTATTTATTTATTTTTTTTTTTTTTGTTTTTGTTGCTGTTGCATTTGCACATGCGCTGCAGGAACCCCAAATATGATTTGCATGTGAGATGAGAGACTTCAGTTTGCATTTACATCGATAAGTAGCCTAGGATGCGGGCATATAGACATACAAACAGATACATAGCAAAATAAATACAAATATTGCAATATGTTAAACAGAAATTAGTTTCAAGAGATTTTTGAATTGGATTTCGGAAATAGTAGGCTTCGAAATTATTTTCATTTTAGAATCGTAAAAGTTGTTCTATGTGCAAACTTATTTAGTAGGTTGTATATGAGCACATAGCTCACATCAAGAATTGTTTTTCCATTTTCGGCTTTTTGGAAAACATATTTAAATTTAAATAGAAACTTTACTTTTGGTTCAAAATTTTCCATAAACTATAATGCAGTTTTGCAAGCAATTAACTAGTGGCTCGCGTGTCCTGCTAGGTAAATCCCGATACACAGTTAAGGCGCTGAGCCGAGGCTTTGCAAAGCAACATTCTCCGTCTCCCAAGTGCGATACCGATAAGAAGGAAACTTGTGTAGATGATCATCCCAAGGCACGTTCCGCAAAGGATATAGAGACAACCTTTCCATTTTACAACATGATCAAGTTTAAGAAAGATTGCTGCGATTCTACTTGCATGGACAAGGACTTTCCCACATTTGACGAGTGCCTGTACAAAGAAACGGACAAGAACAAGCGTAAATATCAAGTCACCTGGGTGGAATGTCCGCCTATTCAAGTCAAGCCAAAAAAAATTTGTTGCTTTCCACAGAGCGGACAAACGCCTCCCTTTAAGCGTCGTAGTCCAAAATTCAAACCACCTACAGCCTGCATGAAAGCCGAGTGCCCGCAATCAGATTTACTTTGTCCAAAGATGCAAGTTCCTGGCTGTAGACCAGTGGCTAAAAGTCTCAAATGTAAGATAGTTTTTGGTCCTAGTGGCTGTAAAAAGATAAAGGCACCATATCCAGCTTTCTCTGAGTGCGTGCGTCCCAAACTGAAAAGGAGACCCAGGAGTGAGTGTCATTGCTTGGAGGAAATACCTATGTGCGATCTGTACCGGGTGTTGAACCGGCGTCTTCAAATGGGCACAACAAATATGAATCCATGCAAAAAGGGTTGAATAAATTTTTGGTCCCAAATATCAAGAACTTATTGCAATTCAATTATCAGCTTATATTAAGATAAATTTTATTTCGTTGTTACCATAAAAATATTGGGTATGCTTGCAAAATTTCATTATACTTATAAATAAAAAAAATAAAAAAATTTAATGTAATAAATTTGTAATTGTTAAAAAAAATATATACAATTTTCACTCTAAAATTCAGCTAGAAGGTATCAGGCTCTACTCGAGATTCCCGATCCCTTCACTACCGGGCTAATATATTCTTAACCGATTTTTTATGCTTATAATTTAAAATCTCAAAATGTATTAGAAACGGTTAATTCCAAGTTTGCTAAGCAAAAAAAAAAAAAAGTCTTACGGGTAACCGCTATTTTTGCCTTAAATGGATAGAAGACCCATCATTGAAGTATATTTACTCTTAAACTTAAGTGGGCAAGTTTTTCAAGATCATAGTAGGCATTTCGATTTATCAGACTGCTAGTAAAGAAAAATAATTTGTTTTGTTAAATAGCGAGAAGCTGTGGTCTTGGAATCACCTGCAAAACAAATTTTTTTCATATCTGCTTTTCGGCAAAATTAACAAAATTTAAAGAATTTGAATTTTTCATTTTGCTTTGAAGTTTTTTAAGTTCATAGTATGTATTTTCAGACTTAATAAATTACAATTTATTTTCATTTCTGTTTTCTGCAATAATAACTTAATTAAAAGTATTTATTTATTTTTTTTTTTCATTGATATAGAAAATGTCTGGAATGCTGTCTTCTGCGAAAGCCAACGGTTTCCGTGCCGTTAGTCCAATATGTCGTTGCTTGTGCTCGAGCTCAAGACTTATTATGCTCCGTTCGGTGGCGGCAAGTGACCAGGGATTCTTGCGCAGGCACACTGTTTCAAATGAAGTCAATGCAGAAATTGTTTGCTTGAAACAGAAGGAAGAAAAGCCCGTTGGTGTGAATGGGGCTGTTTTTGCCCGAAAGCAAAGAGAAGAAAAGCCCGTGAGGCATACTGTGCCAAATGAAGTCAAGGCAGAAATTGTTTGCTTGAAGCAGAAGGAAGAAAAACCCGTTGGTGTGAATGGGGCTGTTTTTGCCCGAAAGCAAAGAGAAGAAAAGCCCCTCAGTGTTAATGGAGAGATGTTTTCAAGGATGCATTTGTTAGAAAATGCCGTCGTCTGTCGAAAGCAAAGGGAAGAAAAGCCTCTTGCAATGCTTGAAGACATCTTCCGCAATAAGAAAAACGAAAAAAAACCAATTCCATCACTAAATTTGATCCTTGGCCTAAAGCAATAAGAAGAGAAGCCAGTTGCACTGTCTGAAGATATCTTTTGGCAAAAAAAATTGAGAGAAACGCTTAAAAGCTTTTTGCTAAAATAAAAATTAAGTGTCGAATGGAAGCAGCTTCAAATTTTTACATAAAATAAAATAACCATTGCATTTCTATAATTTTTTTACTTTCATTAGTGGGAGACGAATGAAAAGTACCTGAAGTAAAAACATCATATCATGCAGTAGAAGTATTTTGTTGAAAAATCAAATCATTGTCGATTATTAAATATTACTAGCTATCGATCTTTCATGGGAAATAAAATATCAATTGAATATATTAGCACATCCACAATACTCGCAATTAATTTGGTTTCGTATTGCTCCTGTTAGCCCGAATTCCTTACCTACTCTTCAAACAAACCCAACTAGAATGTCATTGCAAACATTGTAACTTCACTGTAAATCAATGTAACTTGTCACAAAGTATAGTTATTGTCAGTATAAAAGACAGATTGTAAATAAATTAAACATTTTCAAAAGAAAACGATGTCCACAAAGATCGCCCAATTTTATTTGATCAAAGTAGGCACGGCATGTCATTTTGGTGCTGTTTACCTTCATTACAGATATTCAATAGTATAGTTGGTTTAGTCGGACCTGTACTTTTGAAACATCTCGGTTTTTTTTTTTTTGGCTTTTGTTAAATTTTTTAAATTCCCAGTAAAAAAAAAAAAAATAAAATTTGATACATTTTTACAAGATGAACTCATATCCGTTAGCACGTTGTCTAGGCAAGTTTTCTTCTTTGGCGCGACTTGGCTCGAGTCAATTAAGCCGCCAGCCGCTGCGACTATATGCAAGCAATAAATGTGGCGGCGAAAAACAAACATGCGGTAAACTAACAGACGCATGCGGCACGGAGTCGGTGACGAAAATGTATGAGCACCCAGAAGTTCCTGCAAAAACTCAGATTAAGTCAATGTGGGACCTGAAAGACTGTGTCGCACAAAATCTTTGTGAATTGGATCTTCGCTACGACATGAAGTATTACTCGATATCGGATAAAAGAAAGCGTAAATATCAGGTAACATGGAACGAATGCCCGCGTCTGCTTATAAAGCCCAAAAAAGTTTGCGTCTACGAGAAAATGCAGACCCCAAAGCTCGAGCGTCGCCAGTCGAAACAAGAAGTCAGTGCAGCTTCCAAGTCCTGCGCCAAGAAAATGAACAAAGGTGGGTGCGTTTATGTAGTTACGCCTTGCTGCAAAACGGGTCGCCGGCCGCCAAAGTGCGCAAAAGCATTAAAAACACTTGGCGGTTGTACAAAGAAGAAGGCCCCATATCCAAGTTTCTCAGAGTGCAAGAAAGATCCAACGATTCCCGCGCCGCCAACTGAATGTGGCTGCTTGGACCTTCCAGCAACTTGCGATGCTTGGGCAGTTTTCCGCCGACGCGCATTAATAGGAAAAGGTGGACCAAAGACTTGTGGTGAAGCTTAAGTTAGTCAACAACATTTTAGAATTCCCATGACCCAGACAACGTAAAAAGTCTGATCAGATCAGAATCAGTATTTATTTTTAAGCAGAGCAATTAAGAGAGTGAAAGAAAACCGTTGCTTAGACCGTTATTGTTGTTCTAAAGTTTTACACAACTTTGGCTACACAGATCGGAAAACAATTATATTGAAATTCAAAAAATAAAAATGTTTCAATATCTAAGTCGGCATTTTTTCTTTACACCGCGCTTGATTCATGAAAACGCATACGTAGTAGCCATTGCTCGCCGCCTATTTGCCAAGGATGTGAAGGATAAGGCAAAACCTAGTTGCAAGCGTAACCGCAAGCGTTCAGGGTGCACCAAGCGACCAGCTCCTTATCCGAGCTTTTCTGAATGTGGCAAAGAACCAATTTTACCCAAGCCGCCCAGCGAATGCAACAAATAACACATCAAAGTTGAAATAAAGAAATGAGAGAATCGAATCAATACTTATTTTAAGTATAACTCGTTTGGGATAGGGAGGTTTAAATCGCATTTTATTTTTATATGAAAATGTAGCGTCCCACGAACTTTTAAACTGTGCAATTCTCCAAAAAATCCTTACAAATATAACACATTGCTAAGGTGAACTATACAAATTGCGTTTTTAAAGTTTTTTTTCATCAAATAATTGAAATATTACTGTTATCCAAAATCCGAAAAATCAACAATGCGTTGCGAAGCCTCCGTTTGACTGCTCAACCGGCTCAAGTTTCTTTCTTAGCTGCTGGGAGTTACGCAAGCAAGCTCAAAAGTTTTATCGGAACAGGCTGACCACTAAGGTCGCAGTAGAGGAGGAGATTGATGACACATCTTCATCAGCAAGTCATTTGAAGCTATAAAAAGAACGCTGCTCCCAAGGCGAATGAATGATGTCTATTATCGTACATACAATCGTACGCGAGCCCATTACCAGAAATATTATAAATGAAAAGTCAAACTATTCGTGGTATAGCAATAGTTTTTAAGTAGTATCAAGTGTATACGGCTGTGAGAGATGCCAATCAGTATTCTCTGTGCTACATACAGTACATTATGTATAAATATATATAAAGAGGTGAATGTAATCCAAATAAATGTATTGACCAACTTGCATTTTTCTAATAGTTTCGGGATAATACAAGACTTTGAATAGTTAGTTCACAATATTTTGTTACTATTGGTTAAGACGATTGTCATGCACCTTATTTAATTGTTAGAATATTTTTATTACACCCTGATCCCATTAAAAATGGGAAAAAAGGGTATAATGAAGTTGTGCAAAAGTATGTAACAGGTAGAAGGAAGCATCTCCGACCCTATAAAGTATATATATTCTTGATCAGCATCGAAAGCCGAGTCGATATAGCCATGTCCGTCTGTCCGTCCGTCTGTATGTATGAGCCAACCGATCTCAGAGACTATAAGAGCTAGAGACTCCAGATTTGGAACTTAAGCTCGCCTAATCCCTAGGCAGTACAAGTTTGTTTTCGATTTTCGATAACTCTTTCCGTTTCCGATATACACATGGGACGATAACAACAAAATCTTGAATTTGCAAAACTTTGAGATGCAATTTGAATTATAAAACAAAATAATGACAATCTGTGAAATTTTTATCGAAATCGGATAATAAACACCGGAGATATGGGACATTGAAGTTTTGTATGCACTATGCTGTATGCGCGTACACACACACACACACACATACTTCCAAGCACTGACTGTACGCGGAAAGTATAGGGATCAGGGTATCGTCTAGTCGGGATATCTCGACTAGAGCCTTCTTACTTGTTTTAATTCCATTATGCTACAAAGAATTATGCAGAAATAATAATACTGTGGTATTATCGTTATATAAATATATAGATTATTAAAATTTTCATCACCTTAGCCTGGAATTTTACTTAAATAATCTTTTAGATATACTACATGAGCACGACGATAATACTCATTTATAGGGCTGACTTTCTGGACGTAGTATCATTACAGACACAAAATTTGGCTGAAATTTGTTTCAGCTTCTGGTTTTATGTTTTGGGTTTTTACAAAATTTTGAAGCAAAATTAATATCCGTTCAAAACTTCAATAATCTAAATGCAGAGTTTTAAAAAAATGTTAATATCGCGTGTAGTTCCTGGGTTTCCCCATCCGGTTTCGGGACAAATTCTAAAAGTCGTCGGATTCACATGCGTTATGTCGTCAAAACGCTTTAAGGGAGAATTGTATAGCTCAGAGACCTGTGAGGATTGCGTAGAATCTTACAAGATGCCAGAGGCAAGAAAAAATTTGAAAAAACTTATAAAGAGTGATCCATTTAAAAACTTTCAACCGTGCTGGCAATCCTCCCGCCAAACCGAATACAAGTGCCGCACCGATCCTGAGTTTATGATGGATTCTTTCGTCGATTACAGGAAGAAATGTATCGAGGATCCGTGTGCATTAGAAGTTCCTCGTGCCGATTTACGCTATTACCGACCAAGCGACAAACTAAAACGCAAGTATCAGCGCACCTGGAGACAGTGTGTGGTTAAGAAGAGACCAATTAAATTCAAATATTACTGCAAGCCAATTCCATTTGAGCGTCGGAAACCCAAAACTAGTCATTTAAAGGTTTCCTCTTGTGAGCGAGATGAGGCTCACCCGTGTGCTCCAAATCTAAACTTATCCCAATGCTCACCCATTAAACCCACAAAATGTCCTCGTGTTACAATGCCATTTTGTAAGCCCGTCATGTTCCCGCCCAAATGCACGAATGCAAGGCCGCCAAAAAAATGCCGCAAGCGATTGACTAAGTACCCGGCTTTCTCAGAATGCCTTATGGAACCGTTACCTGATGCCCCACGTATCGAATGCAACTGCCTGTTAAGACCATCCATGTGCGAAGTGTGGGAATATTTTCGCAAAAAAAAATACTAATTATATAATTTAACCAGTTGCCAATAAAACCACTGCCATACTGCCTTAAATAAAAATAACAAATTTAATTTCTGCAAATTTGTATGCTGTGACGCATTTGTTTTTCATTAACGACAATAAGTATAATATGAATATGAACTTTATTCACGGATGAAACGATAACGTATCGCTTTTAGCTATACATAACATAGCCTCATGACAGTGTTAGTATTTAGGTTTTCACTTTTCGAGTAACAAAATTTTTCAAAATTAAAAGAAAAATTCCAAAACAAAATGCTTTCCGCACGGAAGTTAATACCTCAGGTATTGCGGCGCAAGGTGACATTTCCCATATGTGGCTACCATTGGGGCAACTATGACGTCACGCCTGGCAAATGCTGCAAGGTGCGCCAAAGGTTATGTATGGACAAAAGCTTAGTTTGCCCGCCTGTTGAAATACCAAATACATGTGTTCCGCAAAAAGAAGACGATTATCCTAAGCAATTGCTTCAGATCCTAAGACCCAAGAATGATAAATGCGAGCTTTTCAGCCACGATGTATGTTATTATCAGCCCTCGGACAAGAGCCGTCGCTATCAGCGCACTTGGTCCGAGTGTTCATTGCTTAAGCCTCAGCCCAAAAAAGTCTGTTGCTATGACAAAGAGATGTATCCTCTTATACGTCGACGATCGAGGCGGCCTCCCAGTAGGGAACTGACTGCTTGCGAGAAACATGAATTCCAAATGAGATTGCTGTGCAAGGACTGTAAACTTGGATCGAAAATAAAAAGAAAATGCGTTACTCAACAAGAACCGAAAAATTGCGAAAAGGAAACTGCACCTTTCCCCAGCTTCTCGGAGTGTGAAAAACGCATAACGCGCTATTGTCCAACGGAATGTTCATGCAAGTTGCGGCCCTCTTTGTGCGAAATGTGGTCAGCTCACCACCGCAACTCCAATTATTTCAAGAATTGCACAGAAGCAATTGTCGGTTACTGTCCTTTCAAAAGACGTGCCCGTTTCTCGAACTAAGGATACTTATTGACCGTGGATAAGTATAAGACACTTCAGTCCTAGAGAGCGTGGCACTCGTAATCATTATTGAAGCCTATTTTGAGTTAGCATATTTTTTTATACGTATAATTTTTAAATGGGTAACAAAATTCTAATTGGGTCATGGAGTCAAAATTTCCCTTCTTCCAATCGTCGCTAAGACGACTGTGCCGCTCTCCTGTCGTTTTCACCGGACTACGCAAATTCACCTGCCAGTCTGCATTTCCAGATCCACCCTGCATTAAACCTCATCCGCATTGTCATTTTGTGGTAGACAACTGCAAGGAAGCACGTAAAGTGATTTCCCTAAAGCTGCCATTCGACAAAAACACGCTCGACCTGAAAAGGCAGAAAATGGAAAAGCTTGTAGAGCCGCCGTGCTGCGTGCTACGATCGACCAGTTGCGATCCCTGTAAGTATGCCTGGCCCAAACGCAAGCGAAAGATGAAAGAGGCGCTACCACCATTCCGCTCCATGTGGGAGCCACCCTGTAAACCACATCATCAGCCTTACTGCAAAGACTTTCTTCCCCGCTTCGATGAGATGTACTACAAGCCATCCAACAAGTGCAGATGTTTTCAGCGTACATGGGTTGAGTCTCCGCCGGTTAAGCTGCGCTTGAAGAGCGTCTGCTGCCTAGATAACATCGAACCGCCGGAGGTGCAGAAGCGTGTCGTGAAGAGGCGATGTCCGTTCGCCGATTGTGAGCTTGACTTAGCCCGCATGCGAAAAATTTGTGCTAATGAGCAGAATATTAAATGCCCCAAGATGTATTGGCCCTGCTGCAAACCAGTACGCAACGATCTTAGCTGTAAACTTCATCGAACACCTAGCAATTGCAAAAGGTTAAAGGCACCTCTCCCCAGTTTCTCGGACAGTCGATTGCGCCATCGAATACAGCGTCAAAAGGAATGCCCCCCATATCCAATCAGCACGTGCGAAATATATGCCTTGGAAAAAAGACGTAAGAACTTTGGCATTAAGGGTAGCTACTGCTAGTCCAGCGACCTAAAGGAGATAATCCAGATGGAGTGGCTGCTACTAGAGCAGTCCATGAAGATAGTTCGCACGAATTGTCGCCATTGACTGCTCGAAATGTCGCCATTGACTGTTTTGGATTTGAGAGCTAGTCATATTTGGAAGAGGTAGTAGTCTGAATTTAAGTTTATAAATACAAACTACGTGCGCTTCAGTATACAAAAAAGTTTAGCACTCTCTTTGTTTCCCGCCCAAGCAATTGAGCAAATCCTTTAAAACAATAATGAAAAATTTCCTGACAAAATTAGACATTATTGTCCAAAAGGAGTAGGCCCATTTGCAAAGCGTGCACTTAAACGGAAAGCTTCGCAGGTCGACGGAGAACTCAAGCAAAAACACTCGGGTGGTCGTTCATGCAGTACAGCATCATCCTCGCGATTACATTCCGAGTAACTAGGAAAGGGACACTTGGGCTTCGTGCAGTTTGTGGGTCTCCTAGTTTTGTGGCAATCGGGCGGAACGCGGGCAGCTCGACAGCAAGGCAACTTGATTCGCGTGCAGGACTCGATCATCTTACGTGGTTCACGTGCCTTTGGACGACGTGAATCTGGATGGGGCGTACATTGTAACACGGGTGGACAAGTTTCAGGACTTTTACGACGCAATGTCTCAGGCGGAAGGGCATCACACTGGTAGCAAACGAGTTTGGGCACGGTTCGTGGAACGCACTCCCACCAGGTGCGCTGATAGTTCCGACACTTGTTCGACGGTCTATAGTACATTGCGTCGAAAGGCATATAATCACATTTGGGGCAACATTCGGGTGAAAACTTCCACATTTGAGACCCGTCAAGCTGTTTTTGGTCCTTCTTGAATACCGCCATAGCGGGCAGCTCACCAGTCACCTTTCTATCGCATTGCGGGCCGCAAGCTGAACACACCTTTTCGAACAACTTAGCGGTGCTATGCAAATATGCTTTAGATACGTTAAGAGTATTGCACTGCTTTAGCGAACGACTGCCAAGACCCTTGGCCAGATTTTTCAGCATCGCAGTACTTTAATTTTGAATTTTGTTAAAAACAGCCAAAAGAGGTGTTGCCAGGAAACATTTGAATATTATACAGATTGAAAATTACATAGTTGGTAAAATGAGGCTTAAGTTAAGGGTAACTAGCTTAAAAAACTGTAGACTGAACTTGCAGCTACATACGAAAAAACGGCAGATAAACCAACCGTGTACAGCTGTATGTTTTTATTATTATTTTCAGAGTACGGTCGCATTGATCCTTAGCCACAAGCAACTGTAGATTCCTCACAAAATGTTAAAGTGATGAAACTACAGCCGATTGTGATAAAAGATGCTGCTAGATTAAAAATTAAAACAATACGTGTATGTACTGAAACACCTACAAATATTTTGGACACATTGTGAATGCAGAGGGATATTGCAGAGTTTGTGGTAGCTTCCGATTTTGTATAAGAGCATTGGCATACTTTCCCAAGGCCTGTGCACGGGCTCTCGTTTGAGCGTCGACCTCAATGGAAGTCAGATCTGGACCCTTCTTATCGGCCAGGCACGAACGAGAGGCGTCTATTAACTTTGATTTCGGCATCTGTCCCAAAGTGAAACCATAAATGTTTCCCAAAGACTTGGGCTTCTCCAGCAGTGGCATTTGAAATTGAGTTTCCGATGACTGCCACAACGAATACTTGCGATCAGCGATGGGTGTTTGAACACTGGGCGCTGTAATGTTCGGTTTGATCGGTTCCATTTGAATGTTGCTGCGCAAGTTGCTCGTCTGAGCTTTGGAGTAACGTGTCAGGAACTTAGTCAGGCGTTCTGCACAAATTGTTGCTACAATGGAAGTGCCCGCCATTACGACTAGTCTGTTGTTGGTTCTCGACTAAGTGAGTTAAATTGGCAAAAACAATGGATTTGGAAGAATTCTGACAAAATTTTCATAAATTTCTCGTATCGAAACGTTTAGAATTATTTGTGTGTGTGTGATCTTAAAGTCGATGCAGCTTGTAGAATAACTAGAACTAAACTGAAATAATGAAAAACATTTTGTATATGCATATACAAGATTTTAAGTCAACAGTTCCTTTTCTTTGATCAATCGGTCTTAAGTCTACGCAATGACAGTGAACAGTGCACAAACGGTTAACAACAACAACAACAACAAGCTGCACATGTTTAGTTTTAATTGAACATTTAGCCAAATTAAAATACATTTTATTACGCAGCCACAGAGCAGAGACAGAGCAAAGAAATGCAAAACAAGGCAATACGCGCGCCCAATCAGCCAAAACTCACCAAAATGGTTAACAGACAACCGGCGACAGAGACAGGGATTGAGACAACGTACTGCTAAAGTCTCTGAAGTTTTGTTAGCCAGGCTCTCAGGCACGCAACGGTTTATTTCGACTTTTTCGGCTGTGAATTGTTGCAACTGCTATGCGAAAATTTGGCACAGATTCGCCAGCCAACTGAGACGGAACTAAGAGCCAAGTGGCCAAATGGCATTAACTGGTTTCTAACCTGGGTGGGTGGACAGATGGGGGGAGGGGGGAACGGAAAGGAACTTGAAAGTCAAGCTAACATGCGTTCTGCAATTGTTTAATAGCCTAATTAAAATGTGCACAGGAACAGGTTAAGAGCCTGCCAAGCACATGCAAAAAAAACCGGGCGCTGGCAACCAACATTTTGATTTTAGACAGTCACAGCATGTGACAGCTGACGAGACGCAGTCACTGTCACAGTGAAGCGGGTGGTTTGCTACTGCCACAATTTTCTAGTCTCTCCTCTTTCTCTCTCTCTCTCTCTTTCTTTTCCCTGGTATGCATTTATTTTTTTTTATTTTTCTTGTTTGCAATTACATTTGGTTGTTAATTGCATTATGCATATTTATGGACGGGCCCCTAGTTAGAGAGACTCCCGGACACTCTCCGGCACAATGCGGCTCATTAGCATACATCAGCGCGTTAAGCGTAGAATGAGTGCGAGTATGAGAGTTAGTGTGGATGAGCATGAGTCTGAATGAGTTATAACAGCTCGTTGTCTGCCAGTTGAGTGTCCCAGCATCTCTTCCAATGTATGTGTGTGTTCTCTTCCTTTCTCTCTCTCACACTAATTTAAATTAAAATATGAAAAATACTCGAGGCGACAAAGAACAGAAACAGCAACAGCAGCAGCCAAAGGGAAAGAGTGTGGGAATGCGTGAGTGTGTTTGTGTGAAAATCAAATCTAAAATAGCTGCCGGACATAACGTAATCAAATTGTACTATGTATGTGGTCCAAAAGCAAGAGTTGCGGATGTGTCCTACAGTGTGTGTTTCGAGAGATTTGAAGACATGGACTTGGCAAGGATATGCTACTAAATTTGATATGCATAATTTTCTTATTTAGTTTTGCTTTCTTCATTTTTAACTTGTTAATAGAAAAATAAAATAGCTTAACTTATTTCAAATGAAAAACTTTCCAGTGTTTGTCAATGTGTCAAAGCAGCTTCAATCATTCCTTAAACAAGCTCAACCCACTCTTCCACATCGCCCAATCAGAACACAACCTCACAACACAACAAACACACACACCACTTAAAGGAATTTTCTAAGCAGCCAAGAAATGTCCAAGTTCAAGAATTAATGCCAGCTCTCGCTATACACGAGTATTTCCTGTGTGTGTGGGCTCTTTACTCAAAACACATAGATGCTGTGGCTGCCCATTGCTGAGCGCCTGCTACCATGCGGAGCTGTGACGAGAGAGAGAGAGAAAGAGAGCGGTATAGGAGAGAGAGCACACACAATAAGTATATTTGAACGAATTGGGCAGAACTAGTACTGAGCACGTGAGTGCAGCACGCTTGGAAAGTCGCGCCAAATGGCTGTAATAAATAAATATTCCATTAACCCACTTCAAAAGCGGACGTCATTTGCACATGCAAAAATGTGTATGTGTGTGTGTGTGTGTGTGTGTGTGTATGTGCAGAAATATTAGGCGGCTTTTGTATATCAATATGAGGCAGCGCAAAACTTTCTAATCGCACAATAATTGCAGGCAAGAAAAGGAGAATAAGTTGGCAGCAACAACAGCAGCTGCTCTGCCAAGCAATAATTAAATGCGGTTGCAGTATGTTGCCAAACACACAATGATGGTAAACATGTTGCAAAACTGTGTTTTTAGAGATGTGAGCGTGATTTGCAGAATTGTTATTAATTCTTTCGGTATATACATAATTTTGCAGTTCATAACTGGTAACTAAATTAATGTCTAATAAATTAACCAAATGATTAATCAATAAATAAATTCGTTCCCAAAATAAATTCTTCAACCAAGGTCATCCAATTCTCACACACATGTTACCAAACCTAATCAGCTGTTAAGCCATTTGCATTTACACCTTGGCAACATGTTGCTTACTTAGTTGTTAAGTGCTTGGCAACATTACATTGGCGATTGCGCGCGTTCACATTAATTTATATATTGCGATTAGGGGCAGCCCCAAAAAGAGTTTTGTGTTTTTGTTGTACAATTTACAACTCTGACTAAATAAATTTATTGAAATGACAGTCGCACGACATTTTATAATTAAGTCAAATTGTTGGCCAGCCAAAAAAACCGGTTGCCCTGGCATGCCATTAAGCTGATCTGGCTGATTGATGTGGTTGGTAGCTGCTGTTGCTGTTGCTGTTGCCAGTACTCCATGTGTACGAAGGCTCTATCGATGATCGCGTTGCAAGAGCGCGAAGAGAGAAATAAACCCCGCTCAGTCCACTCAAACAAGCCAATGCCAATTAGGCCGACCTTAATATTCAGGCAACCCCTCCCTGCCATCTAGTTGGGCAATTAAACGGAATGAAACGATACGGAACCAGGACTCTGAGCTCAGCTCGGACCCGGCACAGCGTATACGTATATCGTTTAATTGAAATAATTACACATTAAGTGCATTAATTATTTTTTTTCACTCGCATTTTGCAAGCGAAGCCGCATGCAAACGTGGCAAATGTGGCAAATGTTGCGACGCGCCTGAAAGTCGCCTGCGCCTTTTTCTCTCCGCAATTATTAATTTAAAGCATTCGCGGACTCCGCTGGGTATCGCCTAGTATATAACCACAATTAGTTGTTGTTTTAGCCACAACAACAACAACCACTGCAACATCAACATCAACAAAAACTTGCAGCTCGTTTTGTTGTTGTTACTTAGGTCATAATTATTAACGTGAAATCATAATTAAAAATGTATTTAGCCGGGCTTTGAAATATGCTTAGATGACCCGGAGGGGCGACCAACGGACTACGGCAAACAAGCTCCATTTCCTCCTTTGCCAGTTAATAAATATGCCCGACGACTTGCAGTGGGTGCACCTAAAAGTTCCTCTTAGTGGATGGCAAAGTGAATTATGTTTAATTAACTGCCCAAGTAGTTGAGTTTTGAATCTATTTAAGAGATTTGATTTAGAACAAAACTTTTTTGAGTTTAAAGCTTTAATGTGCTATTAAAGCTACATCGAGCTTTAAGCTATTAAAAGCCTTTAGTGGAAAAACATTTTTCGAGGTAGTAAGCTTTAAACGTAGCTTTTTATTTTTATTTCAACTTTAAAAGTTGATGTGATTTGCAATCTACTTAAAGCTTTCAGTGGAAAATAAACTTTTTAATGAGATTTAAAGTTACTTAAAGCTTGAAATCAAATTCAACTTAGCTTTAATAAACTCGTGACGCTTTTTTTTATTTAACATCTCCGCTAAACTGAATGTATTTTTGTTTTTCCGAACCAAATGAACATTTTTATTACATTATTATCTATCTATCTAACTGCAATTAATAAAAAATAATTATTAACTAACACGAAAAAATTGTGTGCTCCCAATTATTAATGATTGGCAACTAAGTAAGTTTCGTGGCACATTGTATTAAACATGTCAAGCAACATGTAATTAGTCTTTTGGCTAATTGCAACTAATGTGCATATGAGAGAAAAGACTTTTCAATATATCGTTATTACGCTGTTGTTGTTTTTGGATTTTTTTTATTGTCAATGCCAATTAAGAGAAATTTATGTGCTTCAATAAATTATGAGTGCCGCAGCTGACATATGCGCAGTGTCAGAGTCAACAAGCCAAACAAAAAAAAAAGAAGAAGCTAAAAACAGCAGAGCAAACTTTTCACCCAAGGATAACTAACAAAAATATGTGGGTGGGCGGGCCTTTGTGAGGGTTTGGGGGGAGACGACACATGTCGCTAAGGTAAAATAGTTATTAGTGAATATATACAAGCACAAACGAATACACATACATAGGTGCAGAATATTTGAATAGAAGAACCATGACGCTTCAGCATTGCATATACGCCCCGTTGTCCGCTGTCGACTCCTCTTCATTGCCTTTTCACAACCACCCAACGGCATTGTACGAACTAATAAAACAATTGATGTGCCAGCTAGCGAGCAAGAGGTCGTACGTATTTGTGTACACCTTAACCGACACCCAAAAAAGCGAAACACGGGACAAGCCACAACAACAGTTGACTGCAATAATTATTCAAACAAATTTTGTTTGGCGCCAGCAGCAGCCAGCAGGCGGCAGCCAGGAGGCATGTGGCAGGGACCAGTGTGTGGAAAGTGAGCTTCATTGGCAGCCGCATCAAGTAAGCGTCTCGCACACTAGGTTGTGGCCGCTGTTGACCCAGCCAAACTGACTGGATAGATGACTATTATTGCGCACAAGTTAACCTGTTTTAGTAATTAATTTGGGTATTGTATGTTTTAATTAGTTGCACGGGACAACAGCACCAGCAGCAGTCACAAAGGCAACAGCTGACAGATGTGGCAAACAACTTAAATTGATCCATTACGGGAATTCAACAATTTGAGGAACTTACTCAAAAGTGTTCTAAAACATGCTGAAGATAAAGATTTTGCTTTAACTAAGCACTATTTGAAGGGTTGTACTAACTTTTTCTGCTCTGCATTTTTAATCTAATCCTATACATGACTTTAATTGTTCGGAATTCAGCTAGTTGAACCGGTTACTTTTCATTTTGTAAGTCAGCAACTTAAAAACCTTTTTACTATGGTTAATGTTAAGTTTAAAATGTTTTTTTTTAAAATAAATTAAATTCAAACGTAATTAAAAAAATTTTGTTGTTATCACTTTTAAAATAAGTATTTAATGTATAAACAATAAATAGTCTTTGGTTCTTGCTTTCCTGTCTTTTCTGCCGCCCATCTTGAGTCATTAAGCAAACAAAAGCAGCATGAGCTGCTCGTATTGCCATTTGCCATTGTTAGTACTTTTTCCTGGCCTAGCCTAGCCGTGGCCGTCGGCCACACCCAAGACAAACAAAACAAACACAGAGAAAACGAGCAAAGTAAAAAAAATTATGCATTTTCTTTAAGCTGAATTTAGTAAGCCCATCTGTGGAGTGCATCTATGAAAACTCAACTGCTTGCAGCCCGTTTTGGCCTGCTAATAATAAACGAATTAGCGCCTTCGGCTAAAT